>OX465260.1:6150872-6215840 GCA_949987775.1 Aproaerema taeniolella | reverse complement strand
GTATCACCTCCGACATCTGATTTCTTATAACTTTTAAACGGCTGAACCAATTTTGATCAAATATAGCTAAGAACTATCTCGATTACGTCAGCTTTCAAACAAAAAAAAACCCATCGACATCGGTCCATATCGTTTAGGAGCTACGATGCCACAGACAGACACACAGATACACACGTCAAACTTAAAACACCCTTCTTTTTCAGTCGGGGTTTAATAATTATAATACATAGATTAAATGAAAGCTGCAATTAAAACTGCTAAAAGAATGGACCGATTTCAATGTGTTTTTTTTTTGTTCGAAAACTGTCGTAATCGAGATGAGCAATAATCATTCTAATAATAATCATCATCATATTCAATATTCAATAATCATCATATATTTCTATCATTCTAGTTTACAACTTGTTACCATAAATACTCCTTAAAGTATGTTTGTTTATAACGTGATAATGTGTTGATGCACATGATCTGTTCTACCTCTTTTTTTATATAATTACCACGAGGATTACGTAGCTGGTTATACGATTACCAAACCCGTTGTTTCTATATAAGTTTAGTACATAAGCTTCATTGTATAACTGTTTGTAATCCCAAATAAAATAAATAAAATAATTTGATCAAAATTGATTCAGCCGTTTAACCTTTTCACCCCCATAGTCTGATATATCAGACAATTTTTTTTTAAGTTTAATATCGTTCACCAAGCGTTCGCCATACGCCACGACATTAAAAAACATTTTTAATTTTTTGATGTCGTGGCGTGTGGTGGGCGTTTTTGACGAAAACTCTTGGCGCTAAAAGGGTTAAGAGTTATAAGCTATTAATGTCGGGGTGTAGAGTTATATAATTAAAATTACGTGAGTGTATATGTATAAAGACAATGATGGATTTTTGTAACAGGAAGTTTGTTCGTTTTTTTTTTGGAAAATTCTAGATCTAGAGTTACAGTAGCTTGACACTTCATTTACGTCACACATGATTAGAATAACTTAACCTTCCAGACCTTCTAAAGTAAACTACTGTCCTACATAAAGGCAAATAGTTGACCTAAATTGGTAAGATTCGCAATCAAGATTTCGTGTACCAACATCCGGGCGTCTATCAGGGCAGAACAAATAAACTCTTGGGAGTTTGGGTGTAGATGGTTCTGTTAGTGCAGACTAGAGGTTCCCAAACTTTTTTTTCCTCATAGACCCCTTTTAATATGTTGCTGGTTCCGGTTCAACCCCTGCAACTACAAAGTCAAAATGTTAATGTGAAAAATGCTAAATGCTAAAACTGCAAAGTCAAAAATGCTAATGTAATTCACTATTTCGCTCAATGATTTATATTGATTTTGCTAATGTATTTTTATGATGTTTTCAAGCAGCACTTTGTATGTTCTGTGAAATAAACATTTTTGACTTTTTTTTTACTTTTGACTACATTTCTATCATATTCTCAAAACTCGACAAAAATGTGAATATTAGATCTAACTATATATAAAATAGATATTAGATATGTTATGCTATTGGTTCGCCTACGAATAAATAAATAAGTAAATACAAAAAACAGTTCCTGCCCCATTACTTGAGAAAAGTATTTAATAATTTCATATAGTTTATATTTTGTGTTGTTGCTTCTTGATGGAATCCATATTATCACAAAGACATGATTTTTGCGCTAGTTCCACTTCTTTATTTTATATTTTATGCGACCGGTTTTGATTAAATCATCTTCAGGCGTGTCTCAGTTTAAATAATTTCTTAGTCAGTTTGTTTTTTAGGGCAAATCATAAATTTTTGCGCTCCAATAGCCACGAATTGTATGTATGTACCTCTTCTATTTATTTCTAGCTTACCGCCCGCGGCTTCATCCTCGTGAAACTCAGTCTTTTATTGTGATAATATAGCCTTCTAGCTTTTGCATGGCTTTTGCACGGGACTTTGTTCTCATGGGAATTATAGAAAATAAAGGAGTGTATGTTTTATTCTGATATCTAAGCTATAGTACTGCAAAATTTCATCAAAATCCGTATTATTAGCTTTTGCGTGAAAGAGAATCAAACATCCATCCATCTATACATCCTTACAGAAATTGCTGTGAAGTGTTATGATACGCCCCTTAATATAGCTGTGAAGTGTTCTTATGTAGTATAAAATCACATGAGTAAGTAATTTTTGAAAATTAAATTAATTTAAATTAATCAGCAAATTACAGGTGTTTCAAAGTACAAGATTCTGCTTATGTAAATATTTTATATGACTCACAGCATAATTTGTATGTCAAGATTAATCATTAAAGTAATAAAAAAGTAAATAATATATACTGCCAAAAAGTATGAATAGAGAGTAGCTGATCAGACAACTCCGAGATATGGTGTTTTATCTGATGTAAAATATGCAAACGTTGAAATATATGTTTGCGTTAAATAATGTGAACTAATGTGTAATATATTTCTAACACACTTATAAGTATCATTAATAACTACAGTATATCCATACTGGTACCGTAAACTACTTATATCCATACAAAATTTCACAAAAAATCGGTTTGTCATTTTAGGCGTGAAAACTTAACCGACAGACAGAGTTACTTTCGCAATTATAATATTAGTAAAATAATGGCTTTATCAAGGCGGCTATTCAATGGTCATCGTGCTCGCCTCTGTGAAACCGGGTTAACATTTTCTGTGTCAAAGCTCGAATTAAGGTTTACAGCTAAATGTAAAATAATTGGAGCATTTATTGGTAAACAACGTTTAGATATTATCGCAATAAAAAATCAGCACAAATAACAGGACTTTTTGACTCATATTTAATTATTTTTATACACCACCTGTATCTGGAGCACGTATTATACGACAAGTATTCTATATTTAAAAGTAAGCCATTAAAGCTTAAGGGAAATAAAATTGTATGGAACTTCCCTTGGGCATTAATGACATTTAAATATGGAACGCCAAAATTTCAACTAAAACTTCTATCAAAAATAATTTCGAAAAAAAAACAAGGCTGTTGAAGGCTTAATTTCCTTGGTCCAAGTAGATTTTAACTATAAAATTTGACACATCAAAGAGATTTTACTTTTATTAAAAATATTTAGTATAAGAACTTGGCTATTGACTTTCCTTTGCCTACGGAACTAAATATTATAAGAAACGTCGTCGGTGATTTTGGATCTGTGATTTTTACCGCGAATTACTAAATTGTTTTGTTGTAAGTTTTTTAAATAAATCTATCAAAAAAAAGTCCAGTATGTAATTCCAGCGACTTTGACATAGAAACGGAGGCTCAAAACATTATTGATGGGATGAATTTATAATTTCTTTTTTATTTAACCTCACAGTAGGTGTATAAAGTAGAGTAAGCTCCTCGGAGATAAAAGTGTCTTAGTCTTGGGCAGACTTGAATCCTTCGCTTCATTTAGGATTCTTAACATAATTCCCTCACTACGTTCGGGAATTAACTACAGAATCCTTCATTTCGCTCAGTATTCAATATGCTGCCCGTGACATAATACACTGTTTTATCCCCTTGTTGCTTAATCTACTATGAATTAATTTTCCAAAATTAATAATTGTGCCTCTCCAATAAGTACTTATAGTCAACATAAGCGATGAAAAATATGGGTTCCACAGGGAGAGTCTTATGGGTGGAAATACCTTCTAAGAATTCGCTAATAAACTTAAAAACACCACCCCATCATAACGTTAAGCCTAAATCCTTCGACATAATTAAAAATAACAGCTTTCTTTGCAAGGTAACATTAAATTTCTTTAAAAAATTGAGGATGTTAACCAGCCCACAAAATTGTAAACTTTCCCTAAGGAACATAGGTCGAAATACTCATTGTAATTTGCCTCTGTATAGGAAGAATTTTTGTTTTACCTCTATATTAATTTCTTATAGAGAGTCTTGTTCGGTCCTCGGTCGAGAGCGGTTGTCTCAACACGTGCTCTCCCAAAACCCCGAACGCTGACAGATTTTATGGCACCCTTGCCCGCGCTTTTGTTCCCGTGGTTGTTCCTTCGACGTTCGCTATACTACGACCTCAGTTCTAAATTCAAGGGGGTTTTTGCATATTTTTACTCGCGTCGTATACGCGCTGCAATACCTACCTACTCGAGTTGTGTTAGTGCTCGGAATATATACTCGCGTTGCGTACGCGCTTCCATACCTATCCGTGTCGTGCTCGCGTTTCCAAATCTGCTCGCGTGACATACGTGCTTCCACACATATTCGTGTTGTGTACGTACTCACATACCTACCCGTGTTGTGCTCGCGTTTTCACATCTACTCGCGTGGCATACGTGCTTACACACGCACTCGTGTTGCATACCTACCAGTGTCGTATTAGTGCTAAAATACCAACTCGCGACGTATACTTACAACGATCGCACCTGTTATATCTAAGTCGTGGTGACACGCGCGTACCTGAATCCACACCAGCAGCTAAGTGCATCGAAAAGGGAAGCAGAAACAAACGAGACGTACAAGCTATCAACCCCGCGGCATACTTACACGACACCTGAAAAAACCTGAAAAATTTGGTGAGCCCGTTCCATTTTAAAACTCTTTCTAGCATCAACATCCCGAGCCCCAGCCCAGCCGCCAGAACATCTAGAGTAAATAAATTTATATGCAGAATACAGATCAGTGCTCCATTTACGGCGATAATCTAGCTTTCCAGGTATCTCAACATTACTAGGGGAGACACCCTGCTCTCACAACACGAGAGTTACTAAACTATTATTACCCGATTAGGTATCAGTAACCATTTAAGCTACACAGACCATTTCAAGCGACATCTTCAAATCTGCAGAAAATAGAACGATTCCTATGAGTTTTGTACGCCTTCTCAAAGTAAAATTCTTCTACTATTACGGTATAGAATTTAAGTGGTTAAAATTGTCGCAGAATCATTTTCGCATCCTCGGTGACATAATTCTATCTCGCGCTTATCGTAAATAAGCAAACACCAACTAACAGGCGTCACATACTAGACTCTAGGCATATACTATATACTGTAAAATACTTAAAAACTAACATCTAACGGACATCAATTTACTCAAACTTTTAGTACTTCGCCGTCCAAACTTTCCAATCTGGAAAACAATACCGAGCCCCTTTTTTTTTCTTCTCGCAAAACTTTAACTAAATGTGTTCTTAAACAACACACACCAATAAAACAATATAGCTTACCTTAAAAAAAGCGTTTTAAAAAAGAACTCGTCTATTGAAACAGTAAAACAACATTAGCTCGGACCCTGGGAAACGAAAGCCAATAAAGTTAAATTTTGTTGTCTCTTATTCTGTCGCTCACAATAATAGCCACGCTCTCAAATTATCAAACAAAAACAGACCCCAGCCCACAGTCAAACATCTGGTTGGCAACAAACCATCGAAACTATGGCAAACCAAAGTAACAGGACGTTTGTACTACAACCTATTGAAAAAGACGGCAACTGTTTGTATAGATCTATATGTAGTCAAATAAATAACACGCTTTTTCTTACGTTTGACCACAAGATGGTAAGGAAGGACCTAGCCACCTTCGTATCAGAAAACCGACACGATCCAAAAATAAAACTAGCGCTTTTGAATAACCTCACTGATACGACACTCAGTATGGATCAATACATCAATAATCAATTCCAGAACGGTTTTTGGGGAGGTGAAGACATTTTAATAGCCGCTTCTGAGTTCTACAGGGTTAACGTCCATGTTTATAGCGATGACTTCCAAGAGCCGCTGATTTATAAACCTCAAGACTCACCTGTACCGGGAAACATCTACTTACACTACGAAAACAGTCACTACAGTAGTCTTATAGTTACAGATCACACTATCTCCAGTAACACAAACGGAATAGAAGATAAACATAGTTGTCCCTCTACTAGTCAACTAGCGACGATCGATGGGTTTACTTTAACACAAATTAATGCAACGCCTCAATCAAATCCTCCCACGAATGAAAACAAATTTGACGCCTTCACAGACTCCACTGGTCACCGCTTAATAAGGCTGTCATCCCATACTGATAACAGCACAACAGTTAGTCCGTGTACGAATTTAAAAACTGGCACCTGGAACGTAAGAGGCTGCTCCAAAATTAAGGACAGGCTTTACATCGACCAAGAATTATCCAATCGACAGATAATAGTGGCAGGGCTGCAAGAAACTCACCTCACTACAGGAACTTTTGAAACAAATAATTACAATTGGATCTTAGGCGGCGGTAAACATCCAAAGGAAAAAAGAGGCATCGCGATTCTTATAAACAAATTAGTGACACATGAAGTAATCTCAACATACCAAAAAGGATGTAACACCTTAGCAGTTCACCTAAAAATACAAATCGCTACAATAAACAATCCAATAGAACTTTTTATTGTCACTTCTCACGTCCCAGCATCATCAAGCACATGTCTATCCCAAATTGGTACTTTACTACACCGGAGACCTAAAAAAGCCTATCCAATTATAATGGGAGACTTAAACGCACGCATAGGCATTAACGATACAAAACAATGTAAAAGGACCGGGAACAACCTCTATCACCAAACGAGCAATTTAAACGGTCATTTGCTTCTAAGTTTCTTACAACAACATGATTTAAAACTAAGCAATACCTGGGGTAGGCCCTCGTGCCGGACTACCTGGTTTCGTGGAAATCAAATTTCTCAAATCGATCATATTCTAACAAGCGTTAAGAAGCCCGTATTTTTCAACTACATTGTAGGAGAAAAGGGAAAACTAATAAACACAGATCACAAATTGCTTTGGGGATCGATAGAAATATCCAGTTTTCAAACGAAAAATAAATCGTGTTACTTCAAACAGCAAGATACTGCGATAAACATGGCATTTGACTATAAGAAATGCAACTATGAACTTTTACAAAGGGAATTTGTACTACACAAATTCCAGAAACTAATATCCAATAAGATGAAAGTCTTACAAGAATCAAACACCTCCGATCACACCCAATCAGACGAATTAGAAGTTTCCAATTGCAATGCTAGTTGGACTGATATCAACAACATACTCAAAGGAGCAGCTCAAGAACTACTGATGAAACCAACTCCGAGATCCCGCGAAAATCGATTAGCATTAGCCAACCTAAAGAAAGCACTGTTCCGTAGAGCTAGGTATCCGAACGACCCTAAATCAAGGCAGCAAGTGGTACAAGCTCGCAACATCCTTAGAGGAATAACACAAAATGAAGAGGCCAAGGAATGCGAGATCTTCTTCAAAGACCTTTCAAAACAACACAAATCAACAAGGATGAAAATAACCTATAAGTTCCTGAAAAAACATAGACACAACACAACCCGCGCTACAAGCAGGTGCTACATCCCAATGTCTCGATGGATTGAAGATATAAAAAAAAGTGAAGGGCAATCAATCGAAACAGTGGATGAAAGCCAGGAGACACTATCAAACTCAGACCACCCAGACACCGACACGATCTGCGATATAATCAGTTCCATGAAAAACGGAACAGTGCCTGGAACTGACCAAATAGTCACAGAACTCTACAAAGCCGCACCACGCGAGTTGCTTACGCAAATTGGCGAAGTCATCAAAAACGCTTGGGTTTCAAACAACATGCCAGAAGAATGGCGATTAACTAAACAAATCCCCATACCAAAAAAGCGCCCCACCCCAAGGAAATAGGTGACTTCAGAAAAATATCTGTATGCAACGTCGGATATCGCATCTATGCCAACTTCCTGCTGCAAGTCCTTGACCACAAAATAAAAGAGCTCGGAAGCTACCAGGCCGCGTTCCTAAACAATAGATCTACGGACGACCACATCTTTAGTTTACGAAGAATCCTTGACACGCACTGGCGCATCGGAAATAAGATATTCGTAATAGCATTAGATTTGGAAAAAGCTTTCGATAACGTAAATCTAAGAGCTCTAAGAGACATTTTGGTAACCAGGGTAGGTAAACCACTCACAAACAGAATTGTTAAAGCCTGTATGAATGAGAAAACGTTCATATCGTGGTGCGGTCAGAACTCTGACATCATTACCAAAAGTAGAGGAGTTAAACAGGGGTGTCCACTCTCACCACGGCTATTTACCATACTAATGGACGAAGTACTGAGAACCCTAGAGGAAGAAGACGAAGACATAAGACTCGACCAGGATGATTACATCACCCTCCCTGTTATTTTGTCATTCGCAGATGACATTATCCTCGTAGGCGAAAACATCGACATTTTGGACCGCATTATAACAAAACTGAAAACGCTCCTCAGCACAGTTGGACTCTCAGTCAATACAAACAAAACTAAGTTAATAATCAGAGATCCATTTGGACCGCCAGCGAAAGATCAACCTCTGGTTAGGGTTGGCGGAGTGCAAATCCAACCAGTCGAATGCATCAAATACCTCGGCACCTTTATTTCAGCCTCACACGATCGATCGGCCACCATTAAAAAGCGCTGCAAACAAGCGGTTAAAAACTCAAAAATGCTGATTCCATTCATTAAAAAAAATAAGATTGAGTGGAAAATTGCACGTCTTATGTATAAGATGGTGATAAGCCCTACAATGAGTTATGGGCTCAATGTGGCAGCATTAACCAAGCGTAACCGATCGAGATTAAGGAAATACGAAAGACACATTCTCAGGGAAATGCTCAATGTATCAAAAGACGCTCCACCTAAAAAGATCCACGAAATACTACAAGGCAAAACAATAACGAAAATCATAAAAGTGCGTAGAATCTCATACTACGGCCACATAATGAGACGTCCGAAACCACACCTACTACACGCCGCTTACAACTATAACGAATACACGAGAAAAGTTGGACGTCCGATCTTCACTTGGAGGGACTCCCTAAACCATGACGTCCATAAATACACCATAAAACCGAAATCTTATTGGAAAACAATTGCTGCAGATCGACAAAAAATCAAACAAGAAGCCGAGAAGATATACAAAGTAATAGAAACGGACACAGAATCGGAACCCGACGACTTAGATTTCTACTTCCAACCAGATAATCAAGAATGAAAACAGCACAATAGAAGATAAAACGAAGATACGTCGGTCGGAAGAAGAAACAATCCACGATCATAGGTTACAAGCAGCTCTATTCCCACCCATTTATATATCACACACCAAGTATAGAATCTATCCTCCTTACGTTGGCTCGATGCTGGTATTCTTGTCGACTCACCTTTCCTATCCACTCCACATCCTGCTGCAACAGCCCTATACAGTCACAGACTCTATCTTATGGTGCCCCGTCGATCGTTGACCGCGGCGATATACAGATCGACTGTACTAGTTGGTACGAATGTCGGATCACTCAATCCATTACATTTCTGAAATGTAGCATGAATAGTGGGATTTGTGCATTCGTGCCACAGTGGTCAGACCGAGGTGAATAACGTCGTTGAGTCTCTGTGGCAGAACTGCTGGGCGGGGTGGCCATTGTAACGGTAACGGTAACGGTACCTCTATATTAATTTCTTATAGGTTGGTAACAGTTGTTCAGTTTCACAGGGAAAATAACCTCCTACATTTTTGCTGGTTAGGGACCATCCATAAATTACGTCACACGTCAAGGGGAGGGGAGGGGGTTGACAAAGTGTGACATTGTGTGACAGGGGGTGGGAGGGGTCATAAGTTTCGTGACGTCACATTTCAAAATGTATCAAAACGCGTTAACTATTAAACGACAAACTTAACCTCTTCAGTCCCAAGCACTCTTTTCAAGTTTATTCTTTTGTTAAGACAACGAGGTTTGAGTTACCAAACAAGTACGGCTTTTATTAAAGATATACAAAAAAAATGGAAAATATACAAAATATGTGACGTCACACTAGGGAGGGGGGAGTCTTTATAAATGTGACCAGCTGTGACAAGGAGGGGGAGGGGGTTAAAAATTCATGAAATTCGTGTGTCGTAATTTATGGATGGCCCCTTAATTTAAAATCGCCCCATAGATAAGGCTTTTATCGAGAGCACAGTCCCAGGAAATTTTCTCTATTCTTGAATATTATAGGAAAGGACTTTTAGGCGCTGTTACTACAAAAAAAAAGCAACGGGACGTGCCGACGACGCGCGACGTATCGATCAGAGCAATATTAAATAAATCTTAATAGCTAGGGAGCGAAGCCTTTTTTGGCGAAAATAGAAGCACGAAATGACATCCATCGCCAGAAGACGGAGCGACAGACAAAAAACCTTTATTTCGCACTCGTTAAAGTTCATTTTAGGTTGCTTTGATCGCTGCGTCGTCGCCGCATCCTGTCCCTTGTGTAACAGCGCCTTAGAAATACGGAGGCATTCGCCATCCCGCTTTTCTTCTGAAATTTTTTTTGTCCTCCAGGAGACAGCTCTTCATGAAAGATGATTCCGCATGCGGATGAAAAGAAACGAGAAGATGATGTAGATAGCTTCCATAAAAAGTTCGAAGGTAGAGTTCATACCACAGAAGATTTAATTTTAACCTTTATTTGTAGCCAAAAGTTTACAGAACACGTTTAGTTTGTCTCAGTCAAAAGGCTAGAAAATTTTAACTTTTCACAAAAAAGACTTAAATGTTTTTGTCCAAAAATATTGAAATAAGGGGTTTGAATATCTTGAAATACCTGATGACAATTAATTTTTTTTTCGAAGCAATCGCATCTTTTAATGTGGCCTTCATAAATTGATAATTCACATCAATACAAATTTAAATTAAAGAGCGAAAAATTTTCCTACAGTGTCACGTTTCCGAGATAAAGGCCGTCAAATTTTCAATTTTTTTTTTACTTTTGAGGGCTCCAGAAACGTGATACTTTACAAAGGTTGCGTTTGAACAAGTTATGTTTTTGATGGTGTCAGCTATTTATTGATGCAAGTTGTAAACCTAGGTGGCCTTCATTTTGAAAAAAAATAGGGAGATTGCCAGCCTTCAAACAAAAACATTGTAAGACCTTTGGCAATTTGCAAACCCGTCCGTCTAATGTCCTTTTTCGACTATTTCAGATGTACCATGGCATCATCGCCTAATACTCAACAGACCACTAAAAGTTATCCTGATAATGTTATTACTATCCGTCGCGGCTCCTATCCTGATATACAATTATTTATATACATTCGGTATCGACCTCCCACCTCCAGATGGAATGTCCGTCGGATCATGTCTGTTACCAAGAGAATCAAGGCTACTGTGCGGAATAGGAATTATGAGCATCAGAGATTGTCATCCCCAATGCTGCTACGATATGGATAACAGCGTTTGCTTCCATCGATTCCCTTCACGATTCACTTACTTAATAGGCGAGGACAATTGGTCAGAAAACGTCACTTTGCGACCTAGGGTGGAAACAATACCTTTCGGCTTCAGAAGAAGTCTTGAAGAACTAAAAATTTCTATAGACGAGATCTCTCCCACACATATGTCTGTTACGTTTTATAATCCACTTAAGGCAAGCGTAGAAGGCCGCGTGTTAAATGAGAAAAACTACACATACCATATTTCTACGCCTGAACTTAACATCATCATAAATGATTCAGCTGGTAACAATATATTTAATACTCTAAGAGGACCGGTCATTGCTGCGGACAACATTTGGGAAATAACCTTCAAATTAACAGACGAAGCTATGTATGGTTTAGGAGAACTTCCTTTAGAAGCAAACATGGTGAAAGTACTTCACAACCACGAAGATGGATGGAGTGGAATCCCCTTAATATATTCAAGAGTTAACGAAACTTACCACGGATTTTTAGTTGATGGGGTAGAGCCTACCGAGCTTCGATTTTCTGCTGATAATCAAATTGTCATGAGAAGTATAACCGGTTTAGGAATCAGATTTCACGTTTTCACTGGTCCAAAACCAGAAGATATAATGAAAGATGTCATCAAATATCTGGGATTTGAAAATAAGCTACAGTACTGGATGCTTGGTGCACATATTTGCAGGTAAAAAATTTAAAAACTGTTTTCAAGAAAAAATAACGCCAAATCTTTTTCATTGAAGCGCTGAGGTCAAAGTTGTTAAGGTGAAAGTAAGCGATATTTTAATTTAAAAACATATCTCAACAGGTGCGTTAAGTGAAGATTGAGATAATATGTCTCAGGTGGTACTGGCACTTCAAACTCAAGATTTTCTCCGAAAAATAAATTAATCAATCTAGTTCGTGAATAAAGACGCTTGTATCTGTAGTAGAAAAATATGATTTTTTTAATAAATATCTTTGAATAAAAAAATGAGTTCAATTGGATTGCCCTCTCAAATGCTAGACGAAAGCACTTATTATTTTAATAAATTATATTAAATGCTAGAGAAAACATTTTTTCAAAAACCTACAACTCGCATGATTAGATTTAGTCTGTATTGTAAGGTGGTTATAAATAAATGGTTTTTTTTTTCAGTGAAAATACCTCCCCAGACCCTTTCAAAGACTTGGCGGACTTCTTAGCAGCAGCGACAACGAATCAACTACCATTTGACAGTCACTGTGGCCTAGAGCCAATCGTTTTCGACGATAACATCTGTACAGATAACTACTATAAAGACCATGTAGAAACTGGAGCTCGCTCAGTGAGGAGCTATCACAAGAGATTTGTACCTCACGTGTCGCCTTATGTAAGTAATTATAAAGCGTGATTTTCCGGAAGATAAATACCCTATCTATAGGTTTTGATTACCTACATCGCGATCATCAAAATATGCGCCATAAACGGAGCATGAACGACCCTATATTTAGATTGCGTTGACTTGGAAGTTTGGTATACCTACCTCCACGCGTTCCTGAGAAAAAGGGTCTTGATAGACGGACAATAAAGTGATCGTTTGTTCCAAAGGGTTCCGTTTTTGCCGACTGAGGTAAAGAACCCTATATACGGGACTAACCGCTAGAATGAAGAAAGGTAGTATGAGATTCGACTACCTACTTGACCAGTGCGTGAAAAGGGGTTTTTCGTACGTGTTAAGGTCTATAGTTCAAAGTGGGCTGGCACAAACTTTGTTTACTACTAGCTTTCCGCCCGAGGCTTCGTTCCAGTGTAAAAAGAAAATTATGGTGCCCCATGTGTTTCTCTGATGTCTAAGCTATATTCATTAAAATCCGTTCAGTAGCTTTTACGTGAAAGAGTAACAAACAGCGACCACTTATCCATCCTCACAAGCATTCACGTTTACAATAACGTGTAGCTCAGGCCAGCAGACCCACGGAATTTAAACAATGAATTTAGGTATTCTATGTATGCCAATATACAGTGCCTTCCTAGTGCCTATTGATGCCAAAAGAACCATATCTAGTGCCATCATAGTTTAAGAAATATAGGTCGTTGTTTGTGGGTCTGCTGGACGGATATCAGCCCAGCAGACCCACCTCTCGTACACGGAAACGGCTAAAGTTAGAGACATGGTTCTAGTTCTAAGCTTTAATGCTTTACTTGGTGCCATCGAGAAAAAAGTTTCAAACCTAGTGCTTCAAGCGTTTCGGAGCTATAAAACGATCTTGGTGTGCCTGCTGGGCGGAGGTTCAACGCAGCAGACCCACCTCTCGTACACGGAAACGGCTAAAGTTAGAGACATGGTTCTAGTTCTAAGCTTTAATGCTTTACTTGGTGCCATCGAGAAAAAAGTTTCAAACCTAGTGCTTCAAGCGTTTCGGAGCTATAAAACGATCTTGGTGTGCCTGCTGGGCGGAGGTTCAACGCAGCAGACCCACCTCTCGTACACGGAAACGGCTAAAGTTAGAGACATGGTTCTAGTTCTAAGCTTTAATGCTTTACTTGGTGCCATCGAGAAAAAAGTTTCAAACCTAGTGCTTCAAGCGTTTCGGAGCTATAAAACGATCTCGGTGTGCCTGCTGGGCGGAGGTTCAACGCAGCAGACCCAACACGATAGCTCCATAACTAGAAGGTAATTGGTATGAAATCTCATATCAACGTTTAGTGTGTAATTAGTGCCTTAGCTTAACATAAAAATATCTGTTTAATTTGACTTCCAAACATAACAAATAGCCTCTGAAAGTTCTCCATACATTTTAACAACCGAGGTACAGTCACGCTCAAAACTCAATTTATTAGATTACATATGCCAACATATTTTTTGAATGGGGTAATAAACTGCCAATTTCTCACTTCAGATGTCGCCTCTGTTGACTGATCCTAAAATTTTACGTATTATACGAAAACTCCATATTAGTTTCGTAAAAAACAATTTATTTATAGTAAATTAATGAATTTTGACAATTTGCACAGCTATTAACTGCAAAAATACGGTGTACATGTATTCCCCAAAGATCCAAAAAAAAAGTTTAAAAAAAGTAGCTTTTCTTTTACTCAACTCTTCTTTCAATTGAAGTACACATCTTTGTAATTTGACTTTAATTTGAGTAATTATTTCCGCAAAAAAAATAAAAAACACTTGCTCGCAATCTAAATAAAATGACAGCGCCGCAGCTTGACACGGAACAGTCAACAATGCTGCCACCTCTAAAGAGCTTTTAGTTTATAACCCCATTCGTAATCGTTCATGTATCCTAATAGTAATTAACTACATACCTATTATATAGATATACCAACTTATTTTGTAAAAAGGTAAAAGGCGACTAGGCAATAAATTTAAAAAAAAAATGGGCTACGCATCTGCATGTTGCTTTCCCAAACCAATAGATGGCGCTACTGTTTTATGATGCGTTGTCTCACAATAAGATTGTTAATGTATTTAAGACTATGCGCGGCCTATGCGCTAATGAAGGGTAGATGACTTTCAGCACTTGACTATGGTTTAGGTAAATCGTCAGATGGCTTAACAGCGCGAGCTTCCGGGTTCGAATCCCGATCGTGTCAAAAATGTTTCACCACTTTTTTTGGATAATAATAAGAAAACACTATAGTTTAGGATTTTAAAGATTTTTTCAAAAAAATTATACATTTTAACACGGGTTCTCATCACTTTTTATATGCTTAGTTGAGGTGGTATATGTACACAAATCGTGGTAAGAACCAGCGTTAAAATATATAAAAATTGTAAATTTAAACCTGTTTTGAAACTTTCTTTTCTATTTATGATGTGATAATTATCAGTTGAAATTAAAATCTGTATGTTTAGTGAACATTAGTTATGAGACATTAATTAGTGAGTAATTAAATACGGTTTGAAAGGTTATCATTTATTTATAACAATCAACGTCGGTAGTATAAAATATCAAAATACATAAAATCATAAAATAACTTTTTATTGGGTCATTCTCGTCGATATCATTTTACTTGTGGCCTTTAGCGTTCCTTCAGATGTACGGGAACTTGTATATTTGAATTTAAAAAGCCACTTTAAGTTGATATGCTTACTTGCTTTTCTTTTTATGTTAAAAAAAACCACAAAGAGAACTTAGCTAGCGATGAGTAAGACCCATTTAGTAAAAAATACCATTGGTAGCATAAATTGTTATCACAAGTTGTAGGATTACATAATTCTAAAAAAATTAACTAAGGCCCGTGTTCACCAAAAATATAACTAACGGTTAAACGGCGGTTAGAAGCTAATCAGACAAAATGTCAAAAAACAAAATGGTAAAATGACAAAATGGTAATCCCAATTCGAAACGCCGTCGCGTCATCGGCGCAGCGGCACAGTGCGGTGGCGCGGTGACAGTGCGGGGCAATGCGCCATCTATGATTTTCTGATAGAAGTTTTTCGTACCTAAATTTTGAAATTCACACGCATTCTTGTCGAAAAACTCTACTTAGATTATTTGAATTCTTCGTTATATTTTTTTTTCGTATAATCTATTCGTTAAGCAATAAAAAACCAAAAATAAATCAAGAGTAAAAATGTTTTTTTGATTAAAATGCTTTTCTTTAAATGCTCTAAAATACAGTCTCTAAGGACAAAAATAAACATAAAATAAACCAAACTCATAATTACATAATTTATATGCTATTAACTTACCCATTAAAAAATCATTTTTCAACTCTTAAATTTTTTAGTCCCAATCTTATACACAGTCACATAGTACCGAGATATATTTGTATTCTGAATATAAGTTAAGACGATAACGCACACCTAATAAAACCTGAAGATATATTTTTATCATATATCAAAATTAAAATACGTAATTTTTGATTTAGGTACTTAGCGCTTAAACTGTGCTAATAACTAATAAACCCCGCACGCAGACAAGGGGGAAGACTTTGTAAGTACATAAAAGGTCACTTGGTGGACAAAAATCACCTTTACGAACATTGAAAATAAAATACAAGCTTGTAAAAAAGACATTTAATCCATATTGTATCAACAATTACGTAAAAACTATTGATTATGTACGCGACTGTATTCATTTTGAAATGTATGCAGAACTTTCAGAGGCTATTTGTTATGTTTGGAAGTCAAATTAAACAGATATTTTTATGTTAAGCTAAGGCACTAATTACACACTAAACGTTGATATGAGATTTCATACCAATTACCTTCTAGTTATGGAGCTATCGTGTTGGGTCTGCTGCGTTGAACCTCCGCCCAGCAGGCACACCGAGATCGTTTTATAGCTCCGAAACGCTTGAAGCACTAGGTTTGAAACTTTTTTCTCGATGGCACCAAGTAAAGCATTAAAGCTTAGAACTAGAACCATGTCTCTAACTTTAGCCGTTTCCGTGTACGAGAGGTGGGTCTGCTGCGTTGAACCTCCGCCCAGCAGGCACACCAAGATCGTTTTATAGCTCCGAAACGCTTGAAGCACTAGGTTTGAAACTTTTTTCTCGATGGCACCAAGTAAAGCATTAAAGCTTAGAACTAGAACCATGTCTCTAACTTTAGCCGTTTCCATGTACGAGAGGTGGGTCTGCTGCGTTGAACCTCCGCCCAGCAGGCACACCAAGATCGTTTTATAGCTCCGAAACGCTTGAAGCACTAGGTTTAAAACTTTTTTCTCGATGGCACCAAGTAAAGCATTAAAGCTTAGAACTAGAACCATGTCTCTAACTTTAGCCGTTTCCGTGTAAGAGAGGTGGGTCTGCTGGGCTGATATCCGTCCAGCAGACCCACAAACAACGACCTATATTTCTTAAACTATGATGGCACTAGATATGGTTCTTTTGGCATCAATAGGCACTAGGAAGGCACTGTATATTGGCATACATAGTATACCTAAATTCATTGTTTAAATTCCGTGGGTCTGCTGGCCTGAGCTACACACAATAACTTCGTTCCCGTGGGAATTCAGGAAAATTATGTAGCCTATGTTACCCAGGCATAATGTAGCATCCTAATGGTGAAAAAATTTGTGAAATCGGTCCTTTAAGTTTATTCGTTACATACAAAAATACAAATCTTTCCTCTTTATAGTATTCGTATAGATGAAGATGCAAAGAATATTCAGTAAGCCTTAAGGCACTTAAGGTCGTATGATGATCGATTAAGAATAACACCACCCCATCTCTTTCCGCGGGTATCGTAAGATAACGCAAATGAGACCGGCCTCCTATTAGTCTATACTACGCAACGACACCTCAACTTGCTTTGAATTTGAAATAGCATCTAATGGTCTCATGCGGTGTGGTAGGTTCTGATAAGGGACCATCCATAAATTACGTCAAACGAATTCCATGATTTTTTGACCCCTCCTTGTCACAGCTGGTAACATTTGTAAGACTCCCCCCTCCCTAGCGTGACGTCACGTATTTTGCATATTTTCCATTTTTTGTATTTTTTTAATAAAAGCACTACTTAATAGTGTTGTAATTTTTTTTGGAAACTCAAAACTCACTGTCTCAACCAAAGTAAAAATAAAAAGAGTGCTTGGGACTGAGGAAGTTAAGTTTGTCGTTAATAGTTAACGCGTTTTTAATACTCATAACACATTTTGAAATGTGACGTCAGGAAACTTATGACCCCTCCCACCCCCTTGTCACACAATGTCACACTTTGTCGATCCCCTCCCCTCCCCTTAACGTGTGACGTAATTTATGGATGGTCCCTAAGGACCGTCTGGTTCGCGACCACCCTCCTACCGAAGTCCGACACCAAACAGCTCGCTGTGTTCTGTTGGTGCGTGGGAATAATAGTGCCTTTACAGGCATTTTCTGGGGTAACTCGCTTTATCGTCGACCTTATCTATAGGTAACCTTGGTTAAGAGTTAACCCAACTCAAAATAAAAAACGGTTACGGTTAGGTATTTATTTATTAATCTGTTCCAGATTTTGTATGATCAGCCTGAAATAACCTTAGATGAGAACAGCACAATGGGCGAACTGATCGAAGTAGCGAATCACTACAACTGTTCAGGGTTTGTCCCAAGCTTTGACGTTTACATGCTGCAAGCACCAGACTCTGATGACATGTACATGGGACAAGTAGGAAACAAAACTGTCATCTACCCTCACTATAAAACTGTCACGAAAGATTTCATGACGGATCTGTGGAACTTTACTGACATAGATGGAGTTGTTTTGGAAAACAATTGGCCTCTGGATGAATCTATGAAATTCCACAATGAAACTTATAATTTATTGCCGTATTTTAATCAGGTAAACGTTCATAGGTTTGTAAATCTGTCTGTCTAGTCTAGATACTTCTCAGTAACAAAATATCCTTCATACCTAACAAAGTAATTTAAAGGAAACAAAGTAATTTCCCTGAAAAAGTTCATTGTTTACTTTTAAAGTTTGTATGATATCATTATAATGTTGCTAAGTTCAATTCTGTTGCTCTATAGAATTAGTAAGAAACATCTAATTCAATGCTCAATTATTTGTATTGCCTTTAAAATAAGGCTTTTACTAAAACAAAGCAACTGAATGGAGACATTAAACTCAACAGCACAGTGGTCCGTTCCTGTATTGTAATGGAGTCGTTTGATATAAAAATAGTTACTGACCAAAATCCACTTCGCAGGCTTCGTCTATTCTCGAAATAATGAAACGATTTTATTGTGTTATTTATACCGCAAAATATTACATTTGGTTTCAGAATTTCGAGAAGGCTTTCAACCACACTCTGCCATGGAATGTAACAAGCCCCAGAGGAAAAATTTATTTTTACAACCATAACTTATATGGAAATTATTTTACTGATGCTTTTAAGAACGTTTCCCGAAAAGATATGCCCATTTGGTCGTCTAGCCAGTGGATGAGTGTAGACATAATCAATAAACAAAATGTGCATATTAGCTGGGCAGATTTGCATAAAGAAATAGTTGAAATTGCGATTGGAGGGGTCTCAGGACATTGGCTTTGGTCATCTCCTGTTTGTGGTGATACAGAAAGCTATAACACCGAAACACAAGCTTTGATATGTCTTAAATGGTATATGGCATCAACATTCTTCCCCTTAGTCAAAATCCACTCAAAGACAGTACGAAGAGACCCGCTTTCTTTCACTGGGACGTATAAAGCATATACAATAACATCACTAAGAAAAAGGCAGAGTCTCCTTCCGTATTTCTACACTACGTTGCAAAAAGGGCCGTTGCTACGTCCGATGTTTTATCAATTCCCATTCTCAGCGAAAATAAGAGACCTAAAGACCCAATTCAGTGTTGGAGATGACATAGTAATGGTACCAAATCTGCATCCAGCACAAAGTCATGTCCATGTTGCAATGCCTCCGGGATTGTGGTATGAACTATGGAGCGGTTTGCCTCTGAATGCGCAGGAAGGAGAAATAGTTACTATGACAACCACTGAAGCCGATTTCTTAACTCTTTTACGTAGTGGTGCCATTATTGCTATGCAGAAGGTAAGTTTAATTGTGCTCCATTAAAGTCTTGTGACTTTTTTTTAATCCAAGTCCATCAAAGTTGTTTTAAACTTGAAAATATTCTTGTTTGTAATTTTTAATTACATTAACAACACTAAAGATAATTTAAAAATAATAGATTACGTAACACAAGTGACATAAGTAGATAGCAAGTTGTACCAATAATATTTACAGCATTTACTTTAAACAAGATAATAGATATAACTTTATTAGTAGGTACTCCTACCTTGTTCCTGAAAAATAATTGCTAAGCATGAGATGATTCGAGTTTCTACTCAAGCGCAAATATTCCCTTTTATCCCTAGGGCTCAAGACAAAATTAATTAGGATTTTTCTTCCAGGATACTCGAGAGACTTCAGAACAAACGCGCCAGTATTCAGATTATTCTATCACTATCGCACTTAATTGCCAAGAGGTTAACGAGACAGAGATAGAAAACAATAATAAGACAGGAAATAGAACATGTTACGCTGAAGGATCTGTTTACATTACACAAAACTTAACAATACTTTTAAAAAGTAATTCAAAAGAATTGACTATTAAGGTAGCAGGAGATGATTTCAAGTCTCTATGTGATGACAGTGAAGCGATTTCAGCTCACAGATTAAGAGACATCAATGTCTACGGATTGGATGAAATTTTTTATAATTTCGATCATCACAGGCATGTCGAAGTCGATATAGAGCTGTGTATATTAGATACTTCAGAAGAAATCATTGTCTTTCTTACTGAATAGACTTTGGAATAAAGTAGAATTGAATAGAATTCCTGTAACATTAAATGAAGTGACTCTTTACTTAAACGTTAATAAATAAAGTTATTGATAGAGTAACGGAACCCCACCAACTGACCATTCGTGGTACCGATCACAGACCTATATCTGTGGTTCCGATAATTAATTAAGGCACCTAAGCAAGCATCTCATTAGTGAAGATACAATACTTTTTTCATTAATTTTAGTCATAATTTTTTGGCACATTTGTAACGCTGACATTTCTTGACACTGCTGTCTTTTAACTGCTATTAGCCGTCAAGCAAACAGATTGCCTGAAGTGAAGTGAATAATTTTCTGTTATTCAGAACAAGTTTGCACTTGCAAAAGAACTCGAGGAAACTACCTATCCACTTCCGATTATCATTCGTAAGTTCCGTAAAGAAATGTTTGTCCTAAGATTTAGAGAAATGATACCGACAAATAAGAGGACGAGAATATCTACCCGATTTCCAAAAGTGCGATAGAAAAAATATAAATAATAACATCAAGAAAACTTCGCGTTTTCTGAGTTAATATTAGATAATATTGGCGTATTTATGAAATAATGTGTGCCTATCAAGCAAGAGAACGATAAGACACTGTACTGTTCCATTGCTAGGGGCATTTGCGCGACCTGACCTTTATTGAACCGAGATAAATCTGTATATCGAGCAAATAAACTCTCATTACATTAGTGGCTGGCGATTAGAAAAGTCACTAAATACAACGTAAACGACTGATGATAGTCGAGGAAACTAAAGAACAAGGTGAAGAGAAGCAAAAGTGTTTGCTAAGTCCAAGCCCGAGAATGCCGAATATAAAGGTGTTCACAGGAAGCTCGCATCCTGCATTCGCGAAGAAAATTGTCGAAAAACTGGGCCTTAGTCTCAGTCGAGCTACGACAAAGAAGTTCAGCAATAAAGAAACTAATGTCGAAATAGGTGAGTCCGTCAGAGGGGAAGATGTCTACATTGTGCAGAGCGGCTGTGGAGAAATCAACGACAACCTGATGGAGCTCCTAATCATGATCAACGCCTGCAAAATCGCATCGGCTTCTCGAGTTACCGCTGTCATTCCTTGTTTTCCATACTCGAGACAAGACAAGAAGGATAAGAGTCGGGCTCCTATCACAGCCAAGTTACTCGCTAATTTAATTTCAGTAGCCGGTGCTGACCACGTCATTACCGTAGAGCTACACTCTTCTCAAATTCAAGGATTTTTCAATATTCCTGTGGATAATCTGTACGCCGAACCATCGATCACTAAGTGGATTAAAGAGAACATTCCAGAATGGAAGAGTGCCGTGATGGTATCGCCTGATGCAGGAGGAGTGAAAAGGATGACCTCTATTGCTGACAGACTTGATATTGACTTCGCAATCATACACAAAGAAAGGCAAAGAGAGATAGAGAGTGGTGAAGAGGGTACTGTACTGGTAGGAGACGTAAAAGACAGAATTGCTATTATGGTCGATGATTTGGCTGATACTTGTGACACGATCGTGAAGGGGGCTGAGAAGCTTCGTGAATCAGGAGCTACTAAAATCTACGCTATTCTTACTCATGGTGTCCTAGCTGGCAATGCTTTAGAAAAAATTAACAATTCCTGCTTGGAAGCTCTAGTAGTAACTAATACTATACCACAGGACAAGAATATGAAAATCTGTCCAAAACTACAATCTATAGATATATCTGTGATGGTGGCCGAGGCCATAAGACGTATTCACTATGCAGAATCTGTCTCATATCTCTTCAGTAATGTACCCTATTAAATGTTTTTATGCATTATGAATTATTATTATATTATAATATGTTTAGTGTAAGAAATAAATAAATTTTAATCACATTCGTGTCAAAATGTCATTTTGTTACGAGATAGGTTTAATACTTAATATTCCCGCTCTAGTCCAATCCAACAAACTTTGAATAACAAACTGGTAATGTAGAGAACCTGTAGGTAGGTAGGTACTTACTGCTAGATAATTAGTGCCTAGTAACACGCTTTTGATATTGCCTCATAGAAGTTGACTTTTGTTAGGGAGTGAGACTTATGTACGTTAGTACTATTGTTTATTCTGTGCTCATAGTGCGTAAGCCCGTTCCAAATTTTCCTACGTCATATGAAATCATGATAAAATGCATGGCACACTTTCAGTATAGTACCTACATATAGACTTCCGAATCAATACAAGGAAATTGGACCTTATTAGTATTACCTACATTTCTCTTGCGCTTGAACTTGGACGTGCGTCCTTTTAGCAATTCAAGATCAAATGTAAAAGAAATGAAAACTTCTTCTGTTAAGTAGGTACATTTATAATAAAGT
The DNA here is from genome assembly GCA_949987775.1 of Aproaerema taeniolella. Classification (NCBI taxonomy): domain Eukaryota; kingdom Metazoa; phylum Arthropoda; class Insecta; order Lepidoptera; family Gelechiidae; genus Aproaerema; species Aproaerema taeniolella. Next base: position 6,193,049 of record OX465260.1, on the reverse strand, counting down.
ATAAATATACAGGGTGGAATTTTGTAATGCCACCTGAAGGTAAAGTACCTACTCTTAATCTTGCCGATAGAAAATTTTACTCAATGAAAACATTCATAATTTGATAAGAAAGAATACTGCATTCAAGGATTTTCGAAAATTAGCTTGCCTCACCCGGGAATTTTTTATTCCACCCGGGAAACCAAGTTTGTTAGAGAGATTTCAACCTTGTAATTCACCTAACGATCGATGCAATAAAAGTACAGGGTATAATTCTTACAGATTTTAGTCGGTTCGACTCCCGGGTGTGGCAAGCGTATTTTCGAAAATCCTTGAATGCAGTTTTCTTTCTTTCCAAAAATAAAACAACGTTTTCCTGAGTACCCTGTTTGCTAGTTAAATATAAGTACCTATAAATATAAATAAAAAAGTATATAGGTAAGTTGTTGTTGAGCGAACAACCATGAGCGGAAGGGGGATTAAGGTGTTGTGACGTAATACACTGTATTTAAAGTTATGTTTTCCTTGACAATCAAAAGTGAGAGTGAAGGTATTATTTAGGTATTATTATTTTTGTATAGGTACTATTTTTTCTAGTCTATGATAGGTATGCTAAAAGCAGCTGGACCATAGCTGGACTTTCATTTTACTCTACCAAAAAAACCAGTGACGTGACATAAGTAACTGGCGCCATCTATTGAATTCCTCACAACTGTAAACCACTCTGTATGAAATACAAGCATATATCCCTAGATGGCGTTATTTCATATTTTACTCAGTGTTGCTAAGTCGAAAATTCAAAGTTATCACAGACCTAGTTCTATTAATTGTCGTGTTTTAGAGGTAAAATAATTCATAGTACCTATAACATTTAAAAATCTTTGACTTTTGTATCTAATTCTCGACTATTTATTCTTAGATTATAGAAGATAATTTAGTTTGAACTGTTTATTGTAAGAGGGACGGACGACAAAATTAAAAACTACCTAAACAAAATTAAAAAAATACATTTAAATTGTTTTTAGGTTTTTCTTATAAATTTAAGTTTTTCAAAGGATGATTTTGACAGAGTTTTAAACCAGACTGTGGATGATTTTGCCAGAAAATCTAGCAACATTGTACATTAAAAAAAAAACTAACCTAAACATAATAGTTGTCTTGTCAGCGTTTGTTATTTAACAATTTTTGTTATGAAATTAATTATTGAAGACTGATTCAGTTATCAAATCAAAGCAACAATAAGTACTTATATTGAATCATAAAATAAATCATGCAAAGGTCTAAAGTCCTAAATATTATTGTATTATGTACACTTAGTCACATAAGTGCAACAAGTTAAATATTTTGGACGTTGAGTTTTTAAGTATACATTGTACTAAATAGGTAAGTACACACATCAAAAAAAGTTTACGATCAGTAGCAAAATCAGGTGTATTCTTTAAAATATAAATTATTTAAAGAAACTGTTTACGTTTTATGATTTTATAATGAAAATGCACTAAGTAAATAAAAGAATCATTATTAATTATTTACTTTTTATTAACAAAAGCTAGGAAATGCAATTTTGGCGTAAATGTAATGTAATGAAAAATTTGAATTAATGAAAAAACAAACAAAATTTATTACGAAAAAATTAATAGTTAGTATAAAATGACTCCTCCCCTGGCTCGCACACATGCGGAAACCCTTCTGGGCATGCTAAGAATTAAGTTATCTAGCATTTCTTGTGGTAACCTGTCCCACTCATCAATAGCAGCTGCCCTGATTTCTGACACTGTTCGCGGAGGTGGCTGACGGTTCCAAACAGCTCGCTTAAGAGCATCCCACGCATGCTCGATCGGGTTTAAGTCAGGCGAGCTGGCAGGCCAGTCTAACCTGGTGATGTCGTATTGCTGGAGAGCAGCATCAACACGTCCGTTTCGATGTGCGGGCGCATTATCATCTACCATTATGAATTGGCGCCCGTGGTTGATGCGGAATGGTCTGACGTATCCATCGATTGCAATCGTTTTGTACATGGCTCCGGTCATGGTGCCTTGATACGGGATTAAGGGCGTCCTAGCCTCAATCATTATCCCGGCCCAAAAGGACACTGATTTCCCGCCCTGCTGAACGGTTCCAGTGGCAGTTCTCTGCCTTTCAGAGTCGCCAGGTCTTCTCCAGACACGGACACGTCGGTTATCTGGATGTGTACTGATCCGCGTTTCGTCAACGAAGAAGCAGTTCTGCCAGATGCTTTTGTCCTCAATTTCTTCATTTTGACGGAGCCTAGCCCATTGCAATCTGCGCCACTTCCGTTGCTGTGAGTTCAGAGGTGCTCGCCAGGATCTCCTTGCTCGTAATCCAGCTTGGTGTAAGCAATTTCTAATCGTTTGGGTGCTAACTTCGCGGCCGGTGGCAGCTCGCAGCTCTGCTTTCATTTTAGTAGCGTTCATTGTTGGGTCACGGGCAGCCAGTAATCTGATATATCGCTTCTGAATTGCAGTAAGAACAGTTGGGCGACCACTGCGAGGTCGATCAGCTAAATCTTCCATGCCCTGATACCTCTCCAACGTGGTCACCACGCAGGATTGGGATACATGAACTCTGCGTGATATTTCCCTCGTGGAATAGCCTTCTCCACTTAAAGTTAGAATTCTGGCTCGTAAAACTGCAGTTAATCCTCTCGGCATCGTTACCAACTTAATTTTTTTTGAATAAATTGAAAATATTGATAAGTTGCGACTATGTCAGATTTCTGAATGAAAGCAAGCAAGGGTTGATTGTCTTTTTAAATGAAAAAACATTTTAATTACGAAATTATTTTATATTTAAATTTCATATTTTTAAATAAGGAATCAAAAGATAAAAAGTGATTAAGTTTTATTCTTCTACTATAAAAAATATTAGCACTTTTCCAAGTGATCGCAAACTTTTTTTGATGTGTGTAAGTAAGTAGGTACTGATATTAGTTTCAAAAAGTTTAAAAACTCCACAATAGGTACATTTTATTCATTTTAAAGTGATTTACCTATGAAAATGATGTAATGTAATGGATTTAGGGATTTAATTATGTATGTATGTATGTTAATCCTTTATTGTATAATAAGTATTCTTACAAGAGCAAAAAATAAAAAAAATAGAAATAAAAAATTTCAGGAGTGTTGCGTTAATGTTATGATTCCCGTAAATCGGACACTTAGCCTTTCCATCAGAAACTGGTATCCGTCAGCGTACTATGTACAACGAGGAAACAATTTAAAGTTAACTCCAGAAGTTTATGTAAGGCGTTTCCAAAATCTTAGTAAGTCTGTCTTAAGGAGTAACACAACTGTCAATGTGCCAGGAATCGCGGTAAGTTTATCGATTCATACAGTGCTTCTTTTTCCTTAACGTCTCTCGGCAAACTGTGTGTCTTGTTCTTGTCTTTTGTAAATAAATTTATAAAAATTATTCTAAATATGAAATTAGCCGAACCACAAGACGGCCGGTTTGGTCGAGTGATAGTGGCGCTGCCTCTTGCTCGACGGGTCCTGGGTTCGAATCCCAGTCGGAGCAAATATTAGTGTAAAAAGCAGATATTTGTTCTCGGGTCATGGGTGTTTGTGTCTGTCTTTATGTGTGTTCCGAGGGACCCACGACACAAGGGAAAACCTTAATGTGTGTATGGCGTTAAAAAAAAACAAGAAGAAAATATGTAAAATGACTGTAAATGAGTACAATATTTTCTGATATTTAAATATACTTTACAATATGAGTTAACTGAAAGATTGTACTACTTTTCCTTAAGAACAAATGTAATATTCTGAAAAATGACTTACCATGAATTAATAATAGGTCTTTACCTATGAAATTGCCGATTTTTTTCTCAAGCTTTATTTTATTCGTAATTTATTTGATTGAACAGCTATTACTAAAATTGTTTTTTATTTAATACCTTGGCCATATAACGGAGATATTGAGTCAAATTAATACATATTTACTTTAGATTTATTTGCTGAAAAAGATGCTCAAATATAGCTCGTTTCATCCGTTGCCCGTTTCATTGCTTATTTTTGCTGTACCGTTGTTACAGTTACAACTTTCAATAAAGTAAGTATGATAAAAATTAACTTAATGTTGTCCAAACCTTCCCACAAAATTTTGCTAAATTTGGATTTCGCATTCCCGAGAAAAATCCAAAAACGTTAGTATGGAAAATTCAGTTTTTCAAAAATATTGTATGAAAAACGGCAATTTCATAGGTAAAGACCTATTATTATAGATAGCAATCAGCTGATAGCGCGCAAGTAAATATTATAAGAGTCATTTTCTTTTACCTATTTTGAGCAGCATGTTCCTTGGTGAAAGTTATTCGAATTATTTGTCTGATCCACATATTTTGATTTCCGTTAGTAACTATTTAAAGTAGGTACTTAACCAAATTATGTAGGATTTTTTAATATTGTGGCAGAGCCCAATCTTATCTATACGTACGTAGGCAATCATAAAACTCATTGTATAATCTTTTAAGTAATAAAGATATGGTTTTGTTTTGTATGATATTTGTCACGTTTTATGGGTACTAAACAATTTCATGCTTTAAATTATTTGCTCCTTATTTCAGTTGAACAGAAAAATGGCAACAAAAAGTAAAACGGTGTTATACAAGATGGATCAAAGCCCCACGGCTAGGGCTGCGATGATGATAGTTGATATTCTGGGTTTACACTTCAAAGCAGAAGACCTTAATCCTGTGTTTCGTGAACAGGATGAACCGCGGTTTGTTCGGGTAAGTTTTAATTTTATGTCTGCCCTAATGTCTAACTTCTGTGTATCAAACTGGGAAAGCAATAATTCCAAAGAATTACAAAAACTATTATATTACAAAAAGTCCTTACAATGGTTTGGGGGAAAAAGCTATAATTTAAAACAGATTTCGTCAAAATGTGTTCGTTTATTAAACCTAAGAACTTGCTTAATCACTTAAATTCTGATTTATCCTTTAATATATATATATTAATAAAAATGTCCATTATTAAATTTCTTAACCTGTACATCAAATACAAAAATAAAAATAAAATACATATGTCAAAATTAAATTAATTAACGTCTTAAATTGCTTAATTAGGTTTCTAAAACAAACCCGAATCGAAATCGCCCTTAGTTGGAGCTGCCACTCTTTGGGATTTGTTTGGATTTCTTTACAAAAAAAACTCTTTTTGACAGATGAATCCGATGCGGACCATACCGATATTAGATGAAGGAGACTTCAGTTTAGGTGATAGGTATGATTTTTTTTAAAATTTTAGTTTTTAAAAACTTTTTGAAAATATAGGTATTTACCGATTTTTTTTTGTTTCATTTCAGCCACGCTATAATGCTCTATCTGCTGGATAAATACGGAAAACCAGAACATGAATATCTGTACCCAAAGGATAAAAGAAAACGCGCCACCATTAACCAGAGATTGTTTTTCGAATGCGGAATTTTGTTCCCGAGACTCCGAGCAATAATGGTAAACATGTTAATTATTAGTTACCTCTTTTACCGTGCTATCTTATAACTTTGAAGCGCCGGCAACTATCTACCTTTTTACTAAGTAAACATCTTTATGTAGATTATTAGATTTCGCTTATTAGTTTACAAAATGGCCGTTAATTTCTATAAAATCTTTTTGGTCTATTATTATAACCCATCTTTGTAGTTATGTTCCGCAAATAAATGATTTAATTATCAGGTTAGTTTCCGTGGATTACCTTTCATATAGGAATGCTCTAATGTTCCATATTTCTTCTCGATTTCTTGTAAAAAAGCGTGAGTCATTTATTTTAAATTAATTTTCCGGCATCGGCTTCATTAAAAAAATATATTTACTTACCTACATTTTTTGAAAACTTTTCAGGCGCCAACTTACAAAGGCAGATTAACAGAATTAACCAAATACATGAAGATTAACAACGAAGACGCTTATTCAATGTTGGAGGAATACTTATCACAAAATAAATACATTGCTGGTGATACAGTTACCGTAGCAGATTTCAGCATTTACCCAACTACTCAAAGCTTAGACGGCTTACACAGGGTTGACGAGAAAAGGTAAAGTAACTTTTTAAATAGTACAGACAGCAGCACGTCAGGTTACCCACTCACACTACGAAAGCCGGCGCTATTGCGATCGAGGTAAGAGCGACGTCAAGGGCAACATGCCTACCCAAAACAAGTCAAAAATTAAAGAAACCAAAGTCTGTTTAGCGTCGTCGGGTTTGGTTGCTGATTTTTGTCTTCGGTCTATGTTCGTGTTTGTCCACTTTTGTATCTCAAGGTACCCACGATAACAGGGAAAACAGTGTGGGCATTTGAGTGGGCGGCGTTAATTAATTTAAAACTCGAAAAGGGCATGTCGCTTCTTCAATTTGTCAGGTGACTTGCATTTTTAATCCCTGGGAACAGGGGACGATCTATCTAAAAATTATGGATAGTATCCAAAAACTTTTTGATGTAGCTACTACGATTAAGGTAGGTACTTCTCCTTACTACCACGCTGAAAGTTTTCAACCTGTAGATAACAGTTTTTGATAAAATGACAATTTCTAAAAATAAGAATTAGCCCAGACCCCCACGCGATCCGCCACGCCTGGAAAGATGAAAAGATTTAATACGCCGCCTTGTTGTCTTGTTTTATGTTCTGTTGATTGTGCTGTATGTCCTTGTGTGCAAATAAAGTATATTGTATTGTATTGTAATACTTCCAAGTACATGCATGCGACATCACATTAGACTATACTAGTACAAATTAATACAAAGTCATACTCATTTTATTACAGATTCCCAAAGCTACGCGAATGGTTGAAAACAATGTCAGAATTAGACATGGTGAAGCGAGTGAACGAGCCTGGTGGCGAAATGCACGCTAAATTCCTGATTAAAATCATGGAAATGAACAAAGAAAAACTAGAGAGTCAGAAGTCAAAACTTTAACGATTTTTATGAGATTATTTTAATGGTGTAGGTTTTGTATTAGTTGATTTTATACTACAAGTTTTGAATGTAAGAGGAACGCTCCCGAAAACGAAGGCAGCTCGATACCAATTTTAAAATCATATTTTTAAATGAGTATCTGGCTAGGTATTTTACAATCAATTCGTAACACTGTTTATTTTGACAACTGTTAAATAATTTAGAGAAAAACTAGAAAATACTGCAAAATGAACTGCTTTTCAACCGATTTCAAAAAAGGACCTCCTCTATATTCGACTGTATGTATTTTATTTTTTTATGTATGTTCACCGAATGGACCGATTTTCAAAATTCTTTTCTGTTACAAAGATTCCAGAGGTGACAGTCCCATATAAATTTTATCGAAAAAGATTGAGCGTTTTTAAAAAAATCAACAAAAACAAAAAATACTACAAACCAGAACATCATCAAATAAATGAGTGACATTTTCGTTTGTGGTTATCTGCTAATAGGTATTGTAGTCTACTTTGTGCGAACTGTTATTGGAATTGAAGTAGGTGACTCATACGCTCAGATTAATGAAATCCAATTTCATTAATCTGAGCTCATACGTTATTAACGTGAAAAATTTTACACTCAGACAAACGGATGCATTTTAGCTCTTGCCAATCAAGGACAATATAAGTCTCATCCGAGATATGGAAGTACAACTCGTTTCGGTCTCCGATACCGGTGGTAGGTGGTGGTAAAGGGTAATTTATTTGTATTAAGAGAATCAATAGTAACAACCGAACTGTCTTAATTTTCGGAAACCTGTCTGTACTGTAACGGGTACTTACCACAATTTTCGTTCCAAATGAAATTTCGGCACTGTTGCAAGCACTATGATCACGGATGAACTGGATAACTGCGGATAAGATGTTAAGGGCAGATTATACTGTTTTTATACGAATATACGTAATGAAAGAATAATAAACTTTTACAATAAATATGACTTTTTACTAACTAGTAAATACAAAAATAGGTACGTACTTACCTGCCTTAAAAAAAGTCCGGACCACTAAGTAGATAATCATAACACCAGTATTTAGTCTGAACTCAGCATCGATAAGATCAATTGAATGTTTTGTGTAGTTACGTCTTCTGCATAAAAGCGTGTCCTGCGCGTTTTTCGTAACATTTACACAGAAAACATGAAACAAAAACATGTTTTCGTTGGCATCGTAAAACGTGTTTTTTGTATTTAAAAAAAACACGCGCTGGGGACACGCCTTTAACATGCACGCCGTGATATAACGTAGACGTGACAAACAACCATCTCAAGCGCGCATGTTAACCAGGCTGACACCCAGTTGCGAAAACGTCCATTAAAGTTAATGCCACTTTATATGCCATACTGTCACTTTTTGTTGATGTAAACAAGGACAACATTTCATTTAAAGAAGCTTTAACTTTAATAAAAGTTTTTACAACTGAGCGTGAGAATCTTTATTGATGAGACACATTTTCAAACATCATTGGTTACTAAATAAATAGGTAGGCACGCACCAAGCCAATTCTATAAAAAAATTGCTTTTGCGACGTTTGTCTCATAGAGAAACTCTTAACATAATTTTTTATAGCTCTGAATAACCTGGTTTTTGGAATAAATGGCTTAACCACATCATTCCAAGCCCTTAAAAAAATAAATGACAGCCACAAACGCACAGTTACTTTTATAATAGAATTGAACTGCCGACGTTGATTTCTAGGTTCAGCTGTTGCCTGTACAACTATCGATTTTTCAATCGATAGTTGTGATATTTTCATAGGAACAATCTGCAATGGCCCGGTGGTATATTCTCATCAACAAAGAACCTTACACGTTTAATACAAACACAGAGCACTTAACCAGTGCAAGTGTAATCTAGGCTTATCAGTTTCTCAAAACTCCTCAGTGATTTTGCACAGACATTTGTGTAGCAGCGACCGGTCACACTACTACTATACTTTATTTCATAAACAAAACACAAAAGGCGAAATAGAGATTGCGGAGAGGCAGGGATTCTAAACATTTAAAATGTATAGGAAGCAATTTCTTCCAAGCTACTAAACCTTTTGCCCTTTATTTCACCTTCTGTCTTTTGTTATATGAAAGTTCCATCTCCCTCTCGCATGCAAGAAAGAAAACGTGCCGCCCCCCTTACCTCAGCTATTGGTAAAAATTCCCGTTCAATGCACCTCTTCTGGTTACGTACTCGGTGAATACAAAACACAAAATTAAGAATCACAGGTTTTTTTTTATTTCAATAACTAAAGAGAAATGCAAAGAATTTTCCAACTTTACACTCCAGTAACATCTAGGGCTACCATATGGATAACTTTAATGAGAAATGAATGATTACAAAAAACATTACACATTAGACATTTCCTATAAGTCTTATAGAGTCTCTCGTGAACGCCCGTTTCATTTCTGAACTTTATAGCACTTAACAATATCAATTAAAGTACATACACATACAATACTCAAGACATTCATCATTCACAATCTCAGTCATACTTAACACAACTTGAGACCTAGCTTGTACGGGCGGGTTTTCTTGTACGCAACTGTTTAGTCGCGAAATACAATATATGGTTTTTGATTGGATCGTTGTCCGTTGTAACACTCGCTTAGTATGAAAGAATAGCACGTTTCTTAAATTTATTTTCTTCAATATACTGTTTATCGTTTTATCATTGATTTTACATAATTAAAAACACAAGTGTGTCCTGTGAAATGCCGGCTATGTTATGTGCCGATTTTATAAAATGTAAGAAAATGGCCTAAAATGCATTTTTGCTAGACTTGGCGAGGTATTACCCTGCCCTCAAATATGGAGCAAGGCCAAGTTAATATTAGATAGCGTAACTTTTAAATGTGAATCTGCCCATGAAACTGAATAACTTTCGTCTTAGATCATAGGGCAAACTATGGAAAATTTCATCTCCATACAACTTGTACGATTACTCGATTAATGCCCTTTTATGGGAAATCAACATTTTATGATTACATAATAGTTTCCCTGGGGGAGAAAGTTTTTCTAAATGTCAACAAATATGGTCCTTTTTCCCACATTTACTAAACGAACTGTATTTCTTAACCGACTTCAAAAAACAACAATAAAGTCCATCTCAACCAAAAATTAGGAGGTTCTCAATTCTAATTTTTACCTGTTTATTTATCTAAAAAGAACTAACTGTCCTAAGAAATAGCAAAGCTATTTTTCATATGATACTGAAAAATAGCTACTATAATCCGTAAAAACAAAAAACCATAAAAAGCGGTTTGGTAGAGTGGTAGCGACTTGATCGACCGGCCCTGGGTTCGATTCCCGGTCGGGGAAAATATTTGTCGTAAAAGCAGATTTTTGTTCTCGGGTCATGGGTGTTCCAAGAGGCCTTGTGTGTGTAGCGTTCATTTTTTTCTCAGTTCATTCCGAGACAACCGCTTGCTTACGTCACCAATTTTCTCACTCGCTCGCACGCGGTCCTATCTGTGACGTAGGCTAGTGGCATATTCCGTCTCTTTTACATCGCCTAAGGCTAAGCCTATCGAACTATCATTATCAAATCAGATAATTGAAATCCAAGGACAAGTACTTAGGAGTTACCTAATTATCAATTAATGCATCATTCTCTTGACAATGCCGTTCAATCGTGATTGTCAATATTATATTCCAAGAGATATTAAGACGAAAAACGTCCACTGCTAAACAAAACTATCTAAGCCCAGCAGTGGAGTCTTTTTCCAGCGTCTTCCCGTAACAATATGTAATATAAACCATGATACATATCTTCAAAAATCAATTAATCAGTAATCACGTGTAAAGCGACTGAACAGTTGAGTCCAAGAAAACCCGACCGCCAAACCGATTCAACTAAACTTTAGTTAAAATCGGCAGCCATAGCCTCAACTAAACATTAGTTGATACGGCTATGTGCTAGGTATCTTACTCTTACACCGTTTATTGTGGAATTTACAGTAGTAACACGTTTATAAGTCACGCCGATGTTTCTGCGCAGAAGTTTTGTTTCGGCCAATCACAGCATGCCACACGTACGTGGCGATCCGCAATTGGTTGTTGCGTACACGCCATCTGCTGCGTCATTGGTGTGGTATTTACATTTTAGTTAGTGCTTATTTCGGCCAATCACAGCGTACCACAGTTACGTGGCGATCCGCGATTGGTTGTTGCGTACGCGCCATGTTCGGAGTACGCTGGTATTCACATTTTAGTAGGCGCTTATTTCGGCCAATCATAGCGGGCCATAGTACGTGACGGTTCACGATTGGTTGTTGCGTACGCTTCCGCTGCGTCATTGGTGAATGGAATTCACATTTCAGTCGGCGCTTTTTTGCGCAAAGGTTTGCCGATGCTACTTATAAACGTGGTAGGCCCGTACAGGCGTACGTTCATGCAACGTAGTTCACTTGTCAATTTGGTGGAGTCACGGGTTGGGCGTTTGTCAGAGTCGCACGTTAGTCTTAAGGTTAGGGCAGAGGGGCATTAGCCGTCCTCCTTCGGCGGCGTGAACCAACCTGAAAATAAAGTAAAGTAATAAAGTAAAAAATATCATCATGATTGGCACAAGTGGCCTTTGCAAGTAGCAATTATAGTAAGTGACTAATTATTTTTTGATCAGCTCATAGGAACCGTGGAGCACGGGCCTCCCTTCGAAACACGAAGGGGATTTAAGGCCATAGTCCACCACGCTGGCCCAATGCGGGTTGGTGGACCGCGGGCTCTTTCGAAAATGAATTTTCTTAGACGTGCTGGTTTCATCACGATGTTTTCGTCTTGAAAAAAATCACCCAATGCGGGTCGGTGGACCTCGGGCTTTTTCGGAAATGAATTTTCTTAGACGTGCTGGTTTCATCACGATGTTTTCGTCTTGAAAAAAATCATACATAAATCCCGAAAAGTCCAATTTACCAGAATTTTAACCACCTTCCGGTTACAAGTCACGATAAATTAGTTTAAAAACAAAGTTTCCGCGATTAAAAAAAACTGGTAGCCCATCATAGTTATGGGTTGATTCCAAGTATTGCTGAGCTGTCCTTTACACCCTGTATGATTTATAGAGTAAGTGTAACAACTGACCGTTTTTCTCGTGTATTTGCACGAGGCACTTGAAGCTCTGCTGCGCGCGCGCCAGGCTGTACTGCGATGACGACACCACCTTCGTGGCGCCAAACTGAATCCGTGCCTGGAACATTCAAACAACTTTGATTAGCCAATTTATTTTATTTAGAACTATCTTTCCGCCCGGGACTTCGTTCCCGTGGGAATAGCAAAGGTTTTTTGCCGAAAACAGAAGCACAAAGAGACATCCGTCGCCTGAAGATGGAGTGACAGAAAAAAAAAACTTTGCTCCATAGCTTTTAAGATTAATTTTACGTTGCGTTGATCATAGCTTCAGAGCGCCAAGTCGCTTGTGTATAAACAGCGTCTTATAAGCCAAAAGGGTGACATAAGCCAGCGATTCCTAAACTGGAAAATTTTCCTGCAGTATTAAATTTATAAATGAATTGCAGTGTCTTTCATTTATAATTCTTTGATTTGGGGTAAATAAAAGATCTTTGTTATGTTTCCGTTGCCATAAATTTATGAACCGCTAACATAAGTACTTATCTATGAATACATATAATCAAGAGTGTGGCAAATTTGATTAACCCTGGTGTCAGAATTTACAAACCGCCAAATGGCTTCGATTTAGTTTAACGACTGTTGTCAATTGAAAACAGCCGGGACCGACAGCTTAACGTGCCCTCCGAAGCACGGAAACGCTCGTGATAAATTGCCACTTTGATCACCCATCAGGTTCTCTGCCACTGTGTACGTTGCTTAACCTCACTGATCGGTTCAGATCTGGACCACGAGCGCTTCTGGATCCCATGCCTAAACGTTTATCTTGTAGTGACGTCACATTACTTTGCCCGTAGCCCAGTGGAGTTCGCTGATCTCAACCGATCAGTGGGGTTAAGCAACGTCATCGAGCTAATAACCTATAGAGTGGTAATGTCGGCTCATACGCCGTAGCAACTATTAAAGGATTAATCATAAATATACGTCGACACTCAAGTTCACTAAAACAGTGCAAAACCAGTAATTGGATCTGTGCGCACGTCACCGCGTTTTAGAAATTTTACTTCAAATAACCAAAATTAACCTATTTTCACAATGTCATGCTGTTCTATTCGTTGGTGTGGAAACAATAGCCGAAAATCGAATTTTAAAACAGACAGAATCACCTTTCATCGGTAAGTTACTGTTTAAAAAAATTATATTAAATTGACGCACGGGTCAAGATAATCTGGCTAAGTAAGGCGGAATAGTTAACGTCTGTCTATGCGTCTTGCTTTCACATTGAACATTTGCCATTACGCCATCTCCTTCTGATCCGTGTACGTATTAATAGTGATGTGTTCAAGTGATTGAAAAATGTATCATGAGCAAATAATACTACTTAGGTACTGCATTGTATTTTTTTCATTCATAAATGTAAAATTTTACAAGTTTTTTGAATTATTAATATCGATCAAAGCCGAAGTTATGTGCCGACATTTGCATATCATTTATCTATTAGGCACATGTATATCGATATTTGCGAACTGTTAGGAATAAAGTCAAAATATGATTTTTGGTATCAGTAATATACTTATCTATCTAAGTAGGTACTTATTTTTGTTTTTAGCTTAATATGGAATGACTTTAAATTAGTAATTAAAACTTCAGGGGGTCCCATGAAACTTAACAACTTTTCCCAAGAAATCCAAGAAAAAAAATTTTTTTTTCTTATTTTTTAATAATTAGTTATAAATGTCATTCAATCTTCTCCAATTTTTAACTTTGATACAAGAGTATTAAAGTTTTCTGTCGATCGTCGTAGTTTCAAATGTATTCCATATTTATTTTGTACTAGCTTTCTGCCCGCGGCTCCGCCCACGTGGACTACATGTTATTCGTGCCCAACTGTGGGATAAAATGTAGCCTTTGTCCTTTCTCGAGCTCTCATCTATCTCTATACCAAATTTCATCAAAATCGGTTCAGTAGTTTAGGCGTGAAAGACGGACAGACAGACAGAGTTACTTTCGCATTTATAATATTATAGTAAGGATAAGTAAGTATTAGTTGTTGCCCACGGCTTCGTATCCGTGGGCCTAAGTGCTATAATATAAAAAGTTTCATTAAATGAGTCCCGTAGTGTTGCAGATGAGCATGTACAAACAGAAAGACAACAATTTTACAAATCATTGTACTGTATTACTCCTGATTACATCGCTCCCAATTACTTTTTGGTGATGATATTCAATACAGACACTCTTGACTTTACTGGTTTATTTTAAAAGTATATGTGTATTTGTCGCATGTATTTTCGTTTACACTTGAATTAAAATTGACAAACAAAACAATTATTTTAACAATTAATTAACTAATTTACTAATACTTGCACTAATACTAATGCATTTACTATCGATATCAGCGAAATTTGAGGCCGCTTTTACAATCCCTACTGACCTTGAGACAGCCAATCAGAGCGCCGTATGAGTAGATGCGATTATTAGAGAATTGGCATCACTAGTGTTCACACAAAATAGGCCACATTTCTACTCTATAGGTTATTTGCTCGATGAGCAACGTATACAGTGGCAGAGAACCTGATGGGTGACCAAAGTGGAAATTTATCACGAGCGTTTCCGTGCTTCGGAGAGCACGTTAAGCCGTCGGTCCCGGTTGTTTTCAATTGACAACAGTCGTTAAAACAAAGTCAAGAGGCTATCGTGCGGTTTGAAAACTCTGAAACCAGGGTTAGCCAACACTCGACTATACCTACACGACAAGAAGTATTTTTTTTATTGTAGAATGGGTTAACTCTTGACCTCAATTTTGACCAAGGTCATAGATAAGGTCGACGATGGAGCGAGTTAACCCAGAAAATGCCTATTAAGGCACTGGTACTCCCACGCACCGACGGAACACAGCAAGCTGTTTGGCGTCGGACTTTGGTAGGAGGATGATCGCAAACCAGACGGCCCTTCACAGGGCCTACCACACCGCATGAGACCATAGGACGACACCTCAGATTCAGAACACAAGTAGAAGATTACCTTGCCCTTGACGAGCGTGGCCGCGATCTGCATGATGACTGCCTCCACGGTGTATGCGGACGACCAGCCCTGCTTCGTCAGCAATTCCATGCAGATTGCACCACCCACTAGCACGTAGCCTCCTAAAATAAGGAAAAAAATGATTTGTTAAAACACGACTTTATGCTAAGTGGCATAAGGTTAAGTATGCTGAGTGGCATAAGCAGACCCAATATTTTAAAACATCGTATAAGTTTGGCAGCCATTTTGTCTTATCAGTTTTTTTTTAAATTTCACTTGTTTTGGAAAAAACATATCTTTTTTTTGTACTTTTTGGTTAGTAGTTAGCAGGTACAGAGCTGGTTCTCGCAATTTTGGTCTACTTTAAAAACGTATACAGGGCTTTAGGTAAATCTCTTTCAACCTCTCGGGTAGTTAATCAGTCAATGAAACTGAACAACTTTCCCCCAATAATAGGTCAAAATACGAAAAAAAATTTGAGTTCCCATACAAACTTCATCAGCATATAGCGCATTTTGTATGGAAACTCGAAAATATTTTTTTCGTATTTTGACCTATTATTGGGGGAAAGTCGTTCGGTTTCATGGACTGATTAACCACCCGAGAGGTTGAAAGAGATTTACCTAAAGTCCTTTATATTTTAATTTTAAAGGCATAATTTAGGACTTATATTGAGAATACTAGAAAAAGTGCAAAAAAGACATTAAAAAATCAGGACTGGCCGTTTGTTCGTTTTTATTAAAATGTCTAGTGATAGATATGACTGGCGTTTAACTCACCTGATATAATAGGGTAGACGACGCGTACAAAAGGCGGCTCGAAGGGATACGTCTCTTTGAACATGATGTTTAGGAGGATGGAGTCCTTCCCCTCCTTTTCTTTCAGTAACAACAGGTCGTTGTGTAGCGGACTGTCAGGGTCCACTGAACGCAGCCGGATATTCCACTCGTATAGCGAGTCGTTTACTAGTTCTGTGAAATAAAAATAAAAACACCTTCTTCTTATCGTGTAGGTATAGTCATAGTCAAGTGTGTGGCGAACTTGACTAACCCTGGTGTCAGAGTTTTCAAACCGCCAAATGGCCTTGACTTGGTTTTAACGACTGTAGTCAATCACAGCTGGGACCGACAATTAACGTACCCTCCACGGAAACGCTCATGATAAATTGCCACTTTGATCACCTATCAAGTTCCCTGCCTCTGTATAAGTTGCTTAACCTCACTGATCGGTTGAGATCAGCGAGTGACACTGGGCTACGAGCGCTTACACCTTAAACTTCCGCGATTTGAACACATAATTTAATAATATAACAGGTCTAAATTCGCGCATATATCGCGGGAACAATAGTAGATTTTATTACAAGGGAGCAAAATAATATTTTTACGGCGAGGGCGCTTTTTTTGAATCCAGAGCCACAGAATAAATAATAGTACTAACCAGTGCCAAGTGAGGGATTCTTTAGTAGAATCCTGAACGTAGCGAAGGATCAAAGTACGTCGCCCGAGCCAAAAATATATTTTGCGCCCGAGTGATACACTCTACTTTTCATTACCCACTATGAGAAAATAAAAAGCGCCTCATATTATTATTTAATAAAACAGAGTAATAACTAAATTGAAATTAAATAGTGGGTATCTAATAATAAAACAACTAAAACTTTAAATTTACAAAGAATGTGCGGCAAAGATAATTGCGGCGCACTTATAAAGAGGATTAAAAATTCATTACTGCCCGCTAAAATTTTCTTATAGAAAACACCACCTTTGGGTGCACTTAAAGGCGAACCAAGTCGTCCTTTTCGAATAGATGAGATGAAACGGTAAAAACATAATATATACACGAATTTAGACCCGTTTTAGTAATAAAAACCGGCCAAGAGCGTGTCGAGCCACGCGCATTGTAGGGTTCCGTAGCAGCATGGTTCAAATACATTCTTATTAATCCCAACAGTGTTTGGCACTTGGTCGACTATTACTCGCAAACTTGAAGGACCAACTTATGTGTGATAGTTTTCCTTTAAATTTCGTTGTATATTCTACCAACGTGATTTTTTTCACATTTTTAGAAACAACCGTTTAGCAGGTATAGGGGGGGACACTTGTGTTTGACAAAAATTTTCACTTTAAAAATTTATATTTCGCAAACGGAGTGCTGAATCGAAAAACGTTCTTAGTAAACCCCTTCTATCTTTTAAAATGCTATCCTATGACACCCCACTCAATGATATTGGCGAGAAAAAAAAATTCATCGCCCTTTCACGTCTATGGGAGACACCCGAAAAAAAATTTTTTTCCAAGATTTTACTCTACAGTTCTGTCGGCGTGATTCATATGTATAATCATGCTTAGTTTCAGCTCTGTAGTACCAAGGGTTTCTTAGGAAACCTGCGGACAGACGGACAGACGGACATGGCAAAACTATAAGGGTTCGTAGATTACTACGGAACCCTAAAAACAATTAATTGGTGTCAACATAATTTTTTGCATTTTAGGTTATTCCATCTGCTTATTATGGCTTTTGCTATTGGAATATGTTGTATATTATTCAGCATTTTTTATATCCATGTGCATTTGCTTTTTTGGCAAACAATCAGAAACATGAATTATTATATAATACATGTAATAATTCATGTTTCTGATTGTTTGCAAAAAAAGCAAATTCACGATTTTTTCGCAAACAATCAGAAAATAATGAGTTCCAAAAAATACAAAAGACGGCGGAAATAGATAAAGAACCAACCAACCCGCGCTTCAGCTCTGTTATAGCTATCTATCTATCTATCTATCTATCTGTTATGACAAGACTATTCTTGTCACTGGTTTTGTCACTTTAATGTCACTTACCAATAGAATACATGTTGTTTTTGAAGGAGTGCGAGCGATATATGTCGCGTAGTTCTTTCATTAAGCGGTCCGTGGCTTGAAGGCTCCCCGACACGCTCCCCGAAAGGTAGTCTTGTCTCTGGTTTTGCCGCAGTCGCTCTAATGTCGCTAAATGCTCTGTTTCCATGTCATCCTGGAAATTAGTTAATTTATTTTTCAATTACATACTTTATTGGGGAATGATCAAAGAAAATAAAAATAATGACATTGATTAATTAATTAGTTTCTTTCCATGCTGGACTGGGAGTGAAAGCAACACCTAGAATGTACCAGCTGCCAAATCTTTCCAGGCATACTGTAGTAAGTAGGTTGGGAGGGTTTTTGTTGTACTGTGGGCGAAAGGTTGAAAACCTATCACCACTACATTCATATTCCATCCAATAACCCTCAAAATGAACGTCGAATGTGGCCTCAAGTGGTAAGTGTATAGATAGATAGATTAATTAGTTTGTATGGATGGCTCTTTGATTTAAAACACAGTCTGAGCTAACGTTAGTCTTCGAGTGCGAGTGTTTGTGTACAAGGGGAACCCACGACACAAAGAAGACTTGATTGTGGGCCTTTTAGTGTGTGTATCCCTAGAAATATTACTTTTCGTTATCCACTTACTTTACTATTAATTAGAAAATATGTTAATTTGTGTTTCTTTTCGGTTTTAAAATGAATTTTAATGAAATTTTGAGGGTAATTAGACTAATTAGATCAAGCATTGGACTAACACTGATCTCGATATCACACTTGAATACTTGATCATGTGTGCAAAGCTACGGGTAACAGCTATTTTATTTTTTTAAAACGGCCAAGTACGAGTCGGACTTGCGCACGAAGGGTTACGTGCCATCTACACATATTATAAAGAGGAAAGATTTCATTGTTTGTTTGTTTGTTTGCATCGAATAGGCTCCGAAACTACTACATTATCATACATTATCCGGGATGGACATAGGGTAAATGATTTTTCCGATTTTCCTGAATTCCCACGGGAACGAAGTCCCGCGCGGGAAGCTAGTTATCTATAAAAACGAGCAAAAAATATCACGTTTGTTGTATGGGAGCCCCATTAAATATTTATTTTATTCTGTTTTTTAGTATTTGTTGTTTTATCGGCAACAGAAATAATCTGTGAAAATGACAACTGTCTAACTATCACGGTTCATGAGATACAGCCTGGTGACAGACGGACGGACAGCGGAGTCTTAGTAATAGGGTCCCGTTTTTACCCTTTGGGTACGGAACCCTAAAAACACCAACAGGTACAGATTTTGTAACAAAGCATATTACCGTTCAGAAATACTTTACAACAAAGAAGCTTATCGTACATCTTTGAGTCGTCGACAGATAAAACGGACAATAGTCTAACATGAACCACTGAACTTGGGGAAACAAAGCTGTGCCTACTTTGAAATAACAAACGAAGATCTATGTAAGATTTAGATTTAAAAAACAACGGGTTGCCCTCCGGGAGAGCCGGCAGAAGTGAAAACTACCTCCGTCTTACGAATTTTCGATCAGGTCATGTGTCCTGACGCGAGTTTAACATTTTTTACCCATACTTCAAAGTGCACAACGCCGCTAAAGAAGTTTTCGCTTCAAAAATAAAAATAAAAGCCATACACTCAAAGACCCACACTAAGGTTTTCCCTTATGTCATGGGTCCCTCGGAACACACATAAAGACAGACACAAACACCCATGACCCGAGAACAAACATCTGCTTTTTACACAAATATTTGCTCCGACTGGGATTCGAACCCAGGACCCGTTGATCAAGAGGCAGCACCACTACCATGCGACCAAACCGGACGTCAAAGATTTACCAATGTAGAATAGAAAAGAAAAACTTTACTGAACTAACTCAGACAACTATGAAGACAACAAATTAAACTTAAACTAAAACAAAGTGTTAGTCAAAAAGGCGCTGACTCAGAATGTTGCTGGTATGCTACTTACACTCATCTGTACAGGTGTAAAAGTAAAAACTGAAACCCTGAATTCAGAACATCATTTTAGATGAACCAAATACGTCTTGTATTTTTTTAAGTTTCGTATTAATGATATTTTGACTCAATTTTCAAAAAATAACACAATAAGAAAGATCCTTAGACAAAAAACTTTACTTTTTTGTAGTAGAAAGCTAATTCTTAGTGATATCTAACCTTATTGCTGCGCCCAGCATCTTCGACCATCTCCATAGGCAAGTCATCTTCTCCTTCTGAATCATCATCTTCTGCGGCCATTTCTTCATCTTCTTCTGTGCCTGATTCGGCTCCATTCGACGTTACGCTTGGAACTCTGTTAAAAAAGTTTTTTTTCTATTGGGTGAACTTAAATGAGTTAGCGAAAATACAGAATGTGATTCAGACGCCTAAGCTGAATAGCTTACTTCGACAAACATAGGTCGAAATGTGAAATGTTCGCCTCTTCATACTGTTTTTTTTTATATTTCGTCCTTTGTTCTGTGAGGAAAGTTGTTTAGTTTCTTAGGTAGAATCACTTCGTACATTTTGGTAACTTATTTAGTGACCCCCATATTAAAGTCTCTAGTGATCTATTAAACTTTGTAGGCTGACTTTAATTGGCGAATCTTTACTAATATCATAAACGCGAAAGTTTGTATGTATGGATGTTTGTTACTCTTTCACGCTCAAACGGCTGGACCCCCCACGGGAAAGAAATCCCAGGAGAAAAGCTAGTATTGATATATTTGAAGAATATAAATTACAAATCTATCTGTTATGATCAGCCAGCTCAAATTATTGTAGCTAGAAACCGCCGACCTCGGCAAACGTGGCTACTCTTTGCACTTAATATTAGGGTAATAACCCCTAATTGGTTCTTAAACAAGAAAGACGATAGATAGATTACTGTGGCTGTTTACTGAATCCATAGAAGACGAAATTTTCCTTCATTAACTAATTAGTTTTTTTCTTCAACTGATAGATTAATGTGAGCTCGGAAGTGCAGACGCAGGCAGAGAATATTATACTTTTATATGAGCCCGGAAATAGTCGCAGGCAGATAATTCGCGTTTGCAGAAGGCGCACGTTTGTAATACGTTTGGATTGCGTTGATGTTTGTTTTGTTACAACTGTACAAAACTATACGAACCTGTGTTGTGGTGGCGCAGGATGAACTGGAAGTGACAAGGAATCTAAGTCTGGTGGTTCTGGTATGTCGTGTAACTTGCATAGCTCTCTGAGCAGAATCCCCACCTAGAAAACAAAAATCATTATCACTAAGTACATGGACGCGAGCGTTTTGATGTATCGTGAGCGAAAGGATGACAACCTATCACCACTATACTATACCCATGTTCCATAATAATAAACCTCAGAATGGATGTTAAATTTAGCGTCCAGTGGTTCTAGAACTGCATGTTGTTCTGCCTACCGCGAATGAGTGCAGGGCGTAAGTGCATGGATGGATGGACTAAGTACATTTATAAAGTCCCCCGCCGCGTCTGTCTGTCCGACCGCGATAAACTCAGTAACTACTGAACGGATTTTCATAAAGTTCTCACCGACAGACAGAATTATACAAAAGGAAGGTTTATGCGTATAGTTCATTTCCGAAATTCCAAGAAGATAGTACTTTCAAAACGACAAGAAGTCACTGATTGGCTCTCTTGAAAATGACTCTTAAGGGAATGAAGATGTTTTTTCAATTGAGGAAACTAATCTGAACGTCCTGTGTCCATCCATCACACCTTCACGTCGCGAAACTGATTGCAGATAAAATGAGAAAAAAACAGTTGCACTAGACAGACACTCAGTTTCAGAATAGAAACTCGCTTCATCGTCGACCTATGACCTTGGTGCTAAGCTAACCCGTACACCCTGTATGTCAAATATTAGTTTAATATTAGCCGGTTGTTACATTACCTAGTTTATTTAAATAAATTTCTTTTCTCTCATGTTGGTATGTGTTGGGTGGGGTAACTTACTAACCTGAGAATACAAATTAAATCCAAACAATTAAAAATCTACATTAAGGCGCACTTTATTCAATTTTCCTTGTTTACATTAGTTGTTATCGTCATTTAATAGGTATTTTTTTAACGCTGTATGAACTAATTAGGCTTACATACATCTAGAGAAATAAGCTTGATGATATTGATTTCAGAAACAAAAATTTTGGAAGCTTTAAAGTTTAACGACCGTAATAGTAGTCCTTAAGACCCTTCTTGATTTTCCTACGTCATATGACGTCACGATAAAATGCACGGTGCACGGTCGGAGGCGCTAAATCCAATTGATTCTAGCTTTTTGTAGATTTTCTGACCATGTGACATGCATTTTATAGAGGTAGTGATGTCGTAAGCCGTAGGCAAAGAAGCGGGCTTAATGACTACAATAAGTCTCTGAAAATAATTTTATTTTCATATGAATAAAATGGCATTGTCCAATGTCACAAAACATCTGTTTTCAAAATATAATTTTTCCAATAAAGTGACATTGTCCAATATTCTATAACTAACATCTGTTTTCAAAATATCATTTTTCTAAAATGTCGTTGTCCTAAAGTACCACTTCCGTCTTCCATAAAAATTCTTCATTACTGCGAAATTAAATTCCCCGAAAATATCCTTTTCTTTTTTAGACAGTTCCCTAAAACATTCCTTCTACCCTTTAAATTCTCAATAGGCTCAATCTTCAGACTCCGTAACAGAAATCAATCGTAAAGCCACGAGATGACACAAATGTATGTATGTACTTCGCGTGTCAAAAAGGGAGCAAAATTGTCTCCCTTTAGCGCCGTTCCATCACTAAAACGCTCGTGTGACGTCACAGTAGGTAGAAAAATAATGGCACGCTTGGTTTCTATAGAGAAGATGAGTCAAGCGTGATCTAAAATTTGCTCCCTTTAGCGCCGTTCCATCACTAAATCGCTCGTGTGACGTCACAATAGGTAGAAAAATAAGAGCACGCTTGGTTTCTATAGAGAAGATGAGTCAAGCGTGATCTAAAATTTGCTCCCTTTAGCGCCGTTCCATCACTAAATCGCTCGTGTGACGTCACAGTAGGTAGAAAAATAAGAGCACGCTTGGTTTCTATAGAGAAGATGAGTCAAGCGTTATCTAAAATTTGCTCCCTTTAGCGCCGTTCCATCACTGAATCGCTCACAGGAGGTAGAAAAATATGGGACGCTTGTTTTTTATTATTATTATTATTATTATTTATTATAAGATGGGTCAACTCTTGACCTCAATCTTGACCGTAAAGGTCAAAGATGAGGTCGACGATAGAGCGAGTTAACCCAGAAAATGCCTACAAAGGCACTGGTACTCCCACGCACCAACGGAACACAGCAAGCTGTTTGGCATCGGACTTCGGTAGGAGGGTGGTCGCGAGCCAGACGGCCCTTTACAGAGCCTACCACACCGCATGAGACCATAGGACGACACCTCAGATTCAGAAAAAAATGAAGTGTTGTTGCCTGGGATGGATTACTAGGAGACAGGTCTCATTGTGTTTCCTTAGTCGCCTCTTACGACACCCACGGAAAGAGATGGGGTGGTGTTATTCTCAACCGATCACCACACGGTCACGGTTTCTATAGAGAAGATGAGTCAAGCGTGATCTAAAATTTGCTCCCTTTAGCGCCGTTCCATCACTAAATCGCTCGTGTGACGTCACATTAGGTAGAAAAATAAGAGCACGCTTGGTTTCTATAGAGAATATGAGTCAAGCGTGATCTAAAATTTGCTCCCTTTAGCGCCGTTCCATCACTAAATCGCTCGTGTGACGTCACAGTAGGTAGAAAAATAATGGCACGCTTGATTTCTATAGAGAAGATGAGACAAGCGTAATCGAATCGTATACTACTCGTAGGAGTTAACTTGAGACCTGGGCCAACGACGTCATCTTCGGTGTACGGTGTGCGGAATGATCTTTGTAATTTGTATATCTTTTTCGATATTTTATCATTTTGCACACCG
This sequence comes from Aproaerema taeniolella, assembly GCA_949987775.1. Lineage (NCBI taxonomy): Eukaryota > Metazoa > Arthropoda > Insecta > Lepidoptera > Gelechiidae > Aproaerema > Aproaerema taeniolella. Next base: position 6,169,201 of record OX465260.1, on the reverse strand, counting down.
TAAATCGAAGGGAATTTCGTTCGGCCCAGGTCTCAAGTTAAATCGCACGAGTAGTACACGACTAGATTGCGCTATAAATTGGCTTTTTATTACATACTAGCATTCCGCCCGGGACTTCGTTCCCGTAGGAATTCGGGAAAATCATGTAGCCTATGTCCATCGGGGATAATGTAGCATTCTAATGGTGAAACATTTTTTCAAATCGGTGCAGTAGTTTCGGAGCCTATTCAATGCAAACAAACAAACAATCAAATCTTTCCGACGGCCGAAAGACGGCCGGCCGGTTTGGTCGAGTGGTAGTGACGCTGCCTCTCGATCGGCGGGTCCTGGGTTCGATTCCCAGTCGGGGCAAATATTTGTGTAAAAAGCAGATGTTTGTTCTCGGGTCATGGGTGTTTGTGTCTGTCTTTGTGTGTTCCAAGGGACCCACGACACAAGGGAAAACCTTAATGTGGGCCTTTGAGTGTGAGTGTGAAGCGTCTTTTTTTTCCTCTTTATAATATGTATAGATGTTTGTATTTAAGTTTCTTTCTAGCTGTTCGTCTTCCTAAAATTGAATAAATAAATAAATATATGTCTTTGGGTAAAGGACTCACCTGATTTATAACATGATTGTCTCTGCCTTGTGTATGGCTGAGGATTTGCACTGCGTTTGTCACAATTGGGTCCTCGCTGTCCGCAAACCACACCGGTGGTGTGTTTGGGTATGTTTCCTGTTATCACAATTATATACATTTATTTTCTATAACAATTTAAACTTCGCGATTTGAACACATACTTTAGTACTAAAACGGGTCTAAATTTGAGTATTTTATTATGATTTTACCTTTGTTCCCGACGTGTTTGTGACCACGGCGCGTGCAACCGCGTCGAAACTTCGGGAACAAAGGTAAAATCATAATAATATACGCGAATTTAGACCCGTTTTTGTATTTTTTTTTCTACTAATACAAGTTGTCTTCTTATCGTGTAGGTATATAATAGTCAAGTGTGTGGCGAACTTGGCTAACCCTAGTGTCAGAGTTTTAGTGTAGTCAATCGACAACAGCCGGGACCGACAGCTTAACGTGCCCTCCGAAGCAAGAAAACGGTCGTGATAAATTGCCACTTTGTTCACCCATCAGGTTCCTTGCCTGTGTATGTTGCTTAACCTCACTGATTGGTTGAGAGAAGCAAGCGCCTCTGGACTACGAGCGCTTAATAGGGAGTGAAAGAAAAACTTAGAATGTACCAGCTACCTACCAACTATTCCCAGGAATATAGTAAAAGTCTTTAAGTAGGATGCGGGGGTTTCTGTATAAGGGGCCATCCATAAATTACGTCACACGAATTTCATGATTTTTTGACCCCCTCCCCCTCCTTGTCACAGCTTGTCACATTTGTAAGACTCCCCCTCCCTAGTGTGACGTCACATATTTTGCATATTTTCAATTTTTTGTAATTTTCTAATAAAAGCAGTACTTAATAGTGTTTTTTTTTGTAACTCAAAACTCGCTGTCTCATTCAAAGTAAAAACGTAAAAAGAGTGCTTGGGACTGAGGAGGTTAAGTTTGTCGTTAATAGTTAACACGTTTTGATACTCATAATACATTGTGAAATGTGACGTCATGTAACTTATGACCCCTCCCACCCCCTTGTCACACAATGTCACACTTTGTCGACCCCCCTCCACTCCCCCTAACGTGTGACATAATTTATGGATGGTCCCTAATGGGCGAAAGGCTGACCACCTCTCACCATTATGCAACTGGTTTCATCTGATAACCCTCACAATTTGTGTCAAACGTGGCATCAAGTAGTTCGCAAGAATCGACTTCCTATACAAAAGAAAAATCAGCAGGTCGCACAAGTTGTATGGAGAGGCGAAATTTTATTTTTACGCCTTTAAAACTTCGCGTGCTTTTTTTTTTATTATAAGATGGGTTAACTCTTGACCTCAATCTTGACCATAAGGTCAAAGATGAGGTCGACGATGGAGCGAGTTAACCCAGAAAATGCCTATAAAGGCACTGGTACTCCCACGCACCGACGGAACACAGCAAGCTGTTTGGCGTCGGACTTCGGTAGGAGGGTGGTCGCGAACCAGACGGCCCTTTACAGAGCCTACCACACCGCATAAGACCATAGGACGACACCTCAGATTCAGAAAAAAATGAAGTGTCGTTGCCTGGGATGGATTACTACACCGCATAAGACCATAGGACGACACCTCAGATTCAGAAAAAAATGAAGTGTCGTTGCCTGGGATGGATTACTAGGAGGCAGGTCTCATTTGTGTTTCCTTAGTCGCCTCTTACGACATCCACGGAAAGAGATGGGGTGGTGTTATTCTCAACCGATCATCACACGGTTAAAACACAGGTCTTTTACAAGTTGAGTACTATCAATAATATTAATTTAAAAAAATATTGTACTCTCTTCATACATTACTTTCATTTATACCAAAACTATTGCACAAATAAAGTGTATTATAGAGTCATCCAAATACAAAACAATTGATCAACAGTTTTAGTGTACTCAGGTGTAAGTAATACAATGAAAAAGAACACCCTCCACTTAAAGAAGGTCGTAGGTGTTGAAGACAAACAAATTCGTGACCTAGTATGTTCAAGATAGAAGTTGTTTTCTAGGTTAATGATTTTAACAATGAAAAATTAATAATAGATTTTTCTTAAATTTAGTTAACTATATTTATATATGTATTTTTTTTTTCCTTTTCTTTTTTTGATTTATTTCGTTTTGTATACTTAGATTTTAAGTTCTTTTTTTTTGTCTGTTTTTTGTTGTGTTTTTCTAATGTTTGTGTTGTGATGTCCTGAGTAATACATTATTATCTATTCTATTCTAATATTTTTTTTTTCGTTTAACAGCCAGTTATCCTCTTCAAAGGAAATACATATTTACGTTGCATATGTCAACGTAACAGTGTCAAACCAGTGATGTTGATACTTGTCTTCTCTTCGTAAGATTATAAACTCTCGGTACTTTGTGAACTGACCTATTTTTTTTCACATTGACGAACTTCTTTAAAATATTAATATGCAACCTAACCTAACCGAACCTAAAAAAGCCTAACCTAAAATATTCTAATTTCATGCAGGCAGCCCTGAAAGTTTCGTAATTTATTTTACTAATCAATATCGCGGGAGATTATAATTTCACTAGTGAAATCGTGACATATACAATAATCCTTACTAATATTATAAACGCGAAAGTTTGTAAGTATGGATGTATGGATGTATGGATGTTTGTTACTCTTTCACACTCAAACGGCTGGACCAATTTTGATACAATTTGGTATGGAGGTAGCTGACACTCTGGATTAACACATAGGCTACATAATTTTCCCAAATTCCCACGGGAACGAAGTCCCGGGCAGAAAGCTAGTCAATAATAAAGGTACAGACAGATGCACTAAATTAAGTAGTGATTTTATAAAATCCTTGGAATTAAGTTTCCATTTTTTTAAATAAGGTCACCATACTATTACAAGAGAAAAATAATAATGAAGAAGCGTTTGGTTCCCAGTGATCCTATGAGTACCGTCTTTCTTAATTCATACATGTAAATTGTTGACACAATTTTTTTATTATTTTTTTTTTATTATAAGATGGAAAGAAGTTGTGAATTTAAAAAATGTATACTTCACACTACTTTTTTTAGGTCCGTATTAAAGAACGCAACTCTGACTCTGATCTACACTTATTTTGATAGTGTGAGAAAGAGACAATTAATACTTAAGTATAGATCAAGACTTGAATCTCCTTCTGCAATACGGGCCTTAAAGTTTTATGAACTGCTAGTTAGATATTAGGGTATTGAAAAAAAAAAAAAAAGACATAGATCCACTCTAAAAATTAAAACTACCTACATTATTTAGTTTGGTTCATTCTTGTTAACTATGCGAAGTTTGAAACATATGCGATAAATAGTTGTGATTTTATGAATTTATTTGTCAAGCAATCCTATGTGATTGCTGAAAATGGAGCAAATTGAGCAGCGTGCTGTGATTAAGTACCTCCATAAAAAGGGTTTATCACTGAAGGACATCCATGAAGATATGGTTAGCACTTTAGGAGATTCCGCTCTGTCATATTCATCAATTAAAAAATGGGTAGCTGAATTCAAGCGTGGTAGGGAGAGCGTGAAAGACGAACCCCGCTCTGGAAGGCCTTTAACCTCATCTACTGACGAAAGCATTGAAAAAGTACTTGATTTAATTATGGGAGACCGTAGATTAAAAACTAGGGAGATGGCTGAGATTATAGGCATCTCATAGGAACGGACGCAAAACATCATAGTCAACGAATTGGGTTTTCACAAGGTATCAGCGAGGTGGGGTGGGTCTCGCGGCTGCTTTCAGTGGAACATAAAAGAACGCGATTGACTATTTCACGAGACTGTTTGGAGTTTTGATGATGATCAAGATGATTTTTTGCAACATTTGGTTACTGTCGGTGGTTATGGGTAACAGAGTACAGCTGTGGATGGGATATGAAAACCAAACTAAAGTTTAATAAACAACACACGTTTATTCAATCTTGCAAGACGCCATGACACACTAGCGCCATCTATTGTGGGCGGAAACGGAAACATAAACTAAATCAAACTCTTGAGATACTTATTTCAAACTCAACAGTTACAATGGACGAAACATGGGTTCATTACAGTACCCCGGCATGGACTATTAGTCCATGTCACCAGAAACAAAACAACAATCAAAACAGTGGAGAAGACCCGGTTCACCACCCCCTAAAAAGGCTTAGTCCATTTTGTCTGCAAATAAGGTGATGGCTTCAGTGTTTTGAGACTTGAAGGGTGTTATCATGGTTGATTATCTTGAAAAAGGCCGTAATATTAACTCTGATTACTACTGCACCTAACTACGCCGTTTACGATAGGAAATTAAAGAAAAACGCCCTGGAAAGCTAAGGAAAAAAGTCTTGTTTCATCAAGATAATGCTCGTGATCACACATCTGTGCAGTCTATGGCAGAAATTCGCAACTGTGACTTTGAACTGTTACCACATCCGCCTTATTCACCTGATTTGGCACCATCCGACTTTTTTTATTCCCTTTACTTAAAAAACACTTGGGGGGTCAAAAATTTTCGAGAAACGAGAAGGTCGAAGCAGCAGTGGACGCGTATTTTGACTGTAAATTTTGTACGTTTATTTTCTTGGTGAAGCCGAATACTTTCCGATCCACCCTCGTAAAAGTTCCGTATTTGATTTTCGCTCAGTTGCAGAAACATTCCTTAAAGTTAATGCTACTTTAATTATCATGCTGTCACTTTCTATGTTATTCACAGAAATAAGGACGGCATTACATTTTAATAAACTTTAATGAATGTTTGTGAACTAAGCATATAACTTTTTATAATGGCAGTGTCACATAAAAAAGCAAACTAAGGAAAAATTTTCTTAGTAAATGATAATCCAGCAACAATATATACATATAAAATTTTATATAAACAATAGTGAATCTCTTGGCTTAGAGATTGTCAAAGCCAAATAGGTTGGAAACAAGATATGTGCATTTGATTTTTGTCTAACTATCTCATATCATGTCATTTTCATGTTGCTACTAAATACATATTATAAATGCAAAAGTTAAACTCTGTTAAGTTTTCATGCCTAAACTACCCAACTGATTACAATGAAATTTTGTAGATACAATACAATACTCTTAATTGCACACAAAAAACATAATATTAAAACAAAAACAATGGCTACCTTATTGCTATAGAGCAATTTCTTCCAGGCATAAGAATGGGCATAAGCTACTTTTATTTCCAAACTTTAAAGACTTCCTACAGGAGTGTGATATAACCGAATCGAATTCCATGCAAACAAAACCACGAGTGGAAAGCTAGTAATTTCATACAACAATAACGGTCAAGAACAAACCAGATATAAACACAAAGTACACATCAGATAACAGGAATAAATTTGGATTGTAACACTTTTCCTGGACAGTAAAACATATAAATACATGAATATGTTGATTGCGACTGAGTATTATTCTGTGATATTGCATCATACAGAAAGATTACAAATGTCTAAAAAACTACATAATCTGTATCTTTACCATGCACTTGCCTAGTTTAATGTTCATATTCTATTTGAGATAGAATTTACATAGGTGTAAAGTTTACAATAAACAATTAAATAAATAAATTATTAGTTAAACACTAATGCGATTGTTGCACACAAATGTGTGCAGGATTTGTATCGCACACGGCATAAAAAAGTGCACGATGGGTTAATTACAATTACTTAATGAGGCAAATAAATAAGATTTGTTTTAGTTAGGTAGGTAGGTATTTTAATTATTTAAATTCACAGATTTTTTTCTGTTTATTAAGATGCTAGCTTTTCGCCCGGGACTTTATTATCATGGGAATTTTCACTAAATTTCATCCATAATCTGTTCAGCCAAACATTTCAACTTTCATATTTATAATATTAGTGTAAGATTACACTCAATTCTGTTTTCCATCATTTATCTTATTTGCAGGCAATGTCTGACCTTTAGATCAATATTTCCAAAAGGACCTGTAGACCACCATATTGCTATAATACACAGAGATATTTATGATTATGATAATAGCCTTACCTATATGCTTCAACGAGGTGGAAGATAACTTCCCGTTTCAGCAAGCAGAGCATCAAGTATTGTATGTAATAATTATATGTACAAACTACTGGTTTCTATAGATTTAAGTCTATCAACCCAACAGCACATATATATTACCCCACACAATGATATAAACATAAGTAAATAAAAGTTTCAATGTCAATTCAGTTTAAACAACAGTTGGATAGTAATTTTATGATGTACTTGAACATTTACGACTTTAAATTGTCTTTATAACAACAACAATAGGGAAGTCTTTGAATAAACAGTGGTCATACTCATTAATAGTAAACAGTGACTGATAATTACATTTACTTTACAAGTTATTTATTCTGGTTCTATGACATATAGGCCAGTTTTAAAAATTTCATACATTCAATACAAAGTAAAAAAGCTACCCACCTAGTTTAGTGTTGTGTAGTTGTCAATGAAAAGAAAAAAAAAACAGGGATCTGACAAAAAGCAGGTAGAGGATGACTAAGTGGCTTTGTCCTCAAAACGCGACTGTACCGTTATTCTAACAACACTACTAAAACTTTCAGCTATACAAAGCGGTTATGAGGTCCAAATATCGACAAACGTACACTGAAACTACAGATCGATAGAACACTTCGACACAGCTTCGTACGTTCTAAGATAGATCAACAACAAAACCTGCGCTCTTTGCGCTGTTATCGCGATCGATTGCAGTGCAGTCCGTATTAGCTCAGCAATGTTTACTAAATAGTCTCCGAGAAATATGCCAAGTGTTCAGCTAGGAGCAAGGAGCTAATCACTTCCGTAAACCTATTGTTGACAGCCCTGCCCTCATAAACACCGACCCTTTGTTCCTGCGTTAATCAATAAACGCATCGCCCATATGCCACTAATGCAACTTCCACTAACACCAAGTAAATAAACGAGCTACTTACGGTAATATTTGCGTGAATTTCATATTTCTTTCCACTTTTGCCAACGAATCTGCAGGTCAGTTCGTCGACACTAGCTGACATTATCTGAAAGCGTTCATGATTTTTTGGAAACACTTGTTCTAAGGTCTTGATTTCTAACTTAAGGGTATTTAAGCAAGCCATTAGTGTGTTAAAACACTAATTCTAAACTAAATAACTAAAATCCACGATAAAATACATAGGAATAATTTTTACGTTCACTCCGCGACAAAGCAAAATGGCGGAATGTAATGGCGGAAATTATTATGATAGTATCGTGTATTGACAACAGAGGGCGCTAAATGTGGTTTTCAATATTTTTACCTTTCAAAAGCGTTCGCGAAACGGTCATTTGCAACTGACTCATTTTCAAAAAGTTGACCACTTTTCCTGGCAGTCGAGTGTCCACGTGTGAAAACCGCGTAAATAATGTAAAAAAAAATTCTTTTAAGGTATAGTATAGGCATTGTTTATAAATCTAAACATATCCTTTTACTATATTATTTGAAAACTGTACGCCTAATTTTACTTCAATATAATACGTTAATTTTTTTTATTTTACTTCAATATTTTCTTTCATACAATTTTTTTATGTCCACGCACTACTTTTCAGATTAAAAATAATTCTAAAAACTAATCCTTTTACTTTTAAATGCTAATTGTTTGTATTTATGTTAGCAAATTAAGCGTTTTACAATTATGGGTCTATGTGATAATTAAGTAGGTTGCTTGAAACCTAAATTTCAAAATTAAGTTTTGTCCAACATTTCTTAAAAATTTAGAGACAAATGTTTCGTGACCAGTTTCGCTACACAGAATAGAACATTTAATAGTGGTATTGGTTAATTTTAAACGGCAACTCAGCGGTAATCCATAGAAAAGAGTTCAACTTAGCTGCCCTTTTTGCATTCGCTGTCAGTGAAGGAATGAAGTTGGATTTTCTGCACATGTTACGAGTTTTTTTTTTGGACTTGATTTTTGAAGTAAAAGTGAGTAAAACCCTTCAATAATACATATTGTTACTCACAATTAGTTGCATATTTGTGATGCAGTGTAGAGATTGTGAATAATTACGATAATCTTATACATTAGAATTTAGAATTTCAAGTTATTCCTTGATATTTTCTTGACACAATTTTATGACATTTCTTAACGTCAGTAAAATGTAACACTAATTTGGATAGGTTCATGCATGATGTGATGATGTAAAAAAAAGAATAAATAAGTTAAATAAACAAAATGAAAAACACCATTTTTTATTTTCAAGATTATTGTAAACCTCTCTATGGAGATATTGTTTTGAAAATAATAAATATACAGAAGTAGCTTATGTAAAAATGTTGTTTAATTTGTTCTACTAAAGGATCGCCACAATAAAAGGAATTGAATTGTTTAATTTTTTTAATCTTACACCCCAAGCCTCCTTTTGAAGATATCAAATACGTTTGGCAGCTATAGTTAAATGTGATCTGACTCAAACACACACAAAATAATAATAACGTAGGTATCATAGATCATGCTTGCATAAACCCTTTATTTTTCCGGACATTTCTTGACGATACAATTTACTAATGATTTCGTGATGGGACAACTTTTTGAAAATGAGTCAATTAACAATGTTTACATCACTGATCGTTTCAAATGACGGGCGATTTAAAGCGCACGGGGATATGTCTTGGAAAATTTGCGTTACTATAATCTACTTTTGAAGTTTTTTGACTGAACTTGGCAACTAAAAGATGATAAAATTGCTGTAATAGGACTACGCTATAATTGTGAGCACTTTGTTTAGAAGCAATGTTTAAATTGATATTGAAGTCGACAAGACGAAATCTGCTTCATGATTTCAGTTACATATTACTAAATTTGGTTTAAATTTCAGTTAATATTTTGTGCGCGGAAGTTAATTTGAATAGTAATGATATTTATTGACAGCATTCTTTACAATCAAAAGTGAGATAGTCTAACAGGTCAATCGTCAATCACGATTCTAAGGTCCGTATTACAAAACGCGACTCAGACTCTGATCTATATTTAAGTAGCAGTCGTCTTTTTCATATTTATATTGAGAGAAAGAGACAATCAATACTTAAGTAGTGATCAAGACTTGAGTCTCCTTCTGTAATACGGGTCTTAGTGTTTGTTGTTACATCTTTCTAAGTGTTTAATTTTACAGGCAACGTAGAATTTAAGACCACGCAATACTCTCGAAATTGTCATCGTTGCATCTTAAGAGACCTCAAACAAACAATAATAACACATTTTTTAACGGTCGGTGTAGCGAAAAAACTACCTACCTACATTTTTTGATCGTGTAGCGGAATACTTTGTCTATGGTTATATTTTCCATTATGTTCCAGTAAACAGTGTTGTTTTTGTTTACCCATGTTTTACCCTAATGCCATCTCTGTCTTTCTTACTGGGCAAAGCTATAACTATCTTTATTTAACAAGTTTAATTTGTCAGCTGTCATATGATATGAAATGAATGGCTGTCATTTAGGTGGAATGGAAAAAATGTCTGGGAAATGTGTTGTTTTGAGGGGGTCTTTGGCGGGAACTCGGCGTGAGCGGTTGCTTTGTCAATTGAATTTTCGTTTTCTGCGTGAAAAAGTTGTTTAATGTGTAATGGTGATAGTGTATTATGCAGTAAATTGACTAAAATTCGTGTAGTGATGAAAAATTCAAGTGATAACAGTGTTTCTGCTTCGTTTGGTACCGACAAAGATCCTTGCGGTTGTGCTTCTCGCCGCCAGTTTTCGTAAAACAGACGCTATTCGGTTTTACGCAGAACATGAGAAGCTTAGGGCTTAGGTTAAGTTGAAGAAAGAAGATTTTTTACTGAAGACATGGCTGTATGGACATAGTTTCCTTTGCCTTTCCCGAAAGGGATAAATTTAACAAAAAAAAAAAAATGTGTTGTTTTGATTGGTGTTCTGTTCGACCTGTAAATAAATTTATCAAATAATTCAAAATATTCTGCTTAGAATAATGAGTAGGGACTCACAGTATTCTAGACCAGGTTCTTCTAAACGAAGGAGATCACGTTCTCAGGATAGAGAGAGACACAAACTAAGGAAAACCAGTATTTCGCCACTTCGATTAACTGGTGCAGAGACAGATTTTAGTTTTGAGCACTACAAACGCGATTTAAACAAAATAATCCTATACAGTAACGAGAGTAACACCGTTGTTAATAATCTCGATGATTTCTGGGTGTTTTTGAAGAAGTATGAAGCCACATTGAGAAAAGCTGGGAAGCCTATAGTTGATCAACAAAGTGAAGAATTTGTTGAAACAAATGACATTGGGGTCCCAAAAACATTTACTAAATTCCATTGTATCAATTTCACAACCAAACTAAAGTATATGGACATTTGTACTGATGATCGGAGCAGAAGGAAATTAGATACTAAGTTATTTGAAGCCTTCTTGAATATTGTTTCAATATATTTAGATTTTAAGAATAAAGAGAAGTTTGAAAAGTTAAAGAAGCTGCGGCAGACTCAGAAAGATCTACCAGTTGCTGCATACAAGTAAGTGTATTTTTTAGAATCTTTTTTCATTAAATTAATAAAAAATAAATTTACAAAGTGCTAGTAGCCCAATAGCGCTCACTGATCTCAACTGATCGGTGAGGTTAAACAACATACACAGAGGCAAGGAACCTGATGGAGGGCCAAAGTGGCAACTTATCAAAGAGGTGTTCTGTGCTTCTGAGGGGACACTAAGCCCTCAGACCTGGGTCCCTACTCTGTAATATCTACGATCGATGGACAGCCGATAATTGTCACTACCTGTCACTGTCAGTTGTATAGCGCAAGACAGAGATGTACTGACATTTGATGCTTCGAATTTTCGGTCATAAATAGTACGTAGTAGAGCCCCTGACTGTTGTCGATTGACTACAGAGGCCATTTGGTGGCTTGAAAACTCTGACACCAAGGTTAGTCAAGTTCATCACACACTTGATTATAATTACATGATACAGTAGAACCCTCTAGTCCCACTTAATGACTTTTGCAGTATACCTAGCAAGAGTTGGCAGCTGGTATATTCCAAGTTTTTCGTTCACTCTTAGTCCAGTGTGGTTGGTGAAAAAATTACATAATATGGTGCAATATCTAATTTTCAGGACTGAAATACAAGAGGCAGTTAAAAATGAGAAAGTTGTCATAGTAGCTGGAGACACCGGATGTGGCAAGTCAACCCAGGTGCCGCAGTACTTGAACGAAGCTGGCTTTCAAAATATAGGTAACTTTGTTTTTAAAGGAGAATGGGCATTTTGGTCTATAAATAATCAAAAACAAAAAAATTGAGCGGCAGTCTCAAGTACCCATAGAATATCAAAGTTAGAATCATAATACGAGACTTTTTATATGGCAGCCAACTTGAGTCATGTTTAGAAATATAAATAAACCATGATATATATTTCACAAGTATGAACTCATTTTTAACTAAAACTATAGTTATTCACAGTCAAAATCATTAGTTTTGTGATACAAGTGCATTTTAAAAGTCATTAAAGTATAAAAGAAAATATTCTATATTTACTTTCTAAACTAACCAGTATTGTTTTTTTAAATAGTTCTGCATATTAATGCGTTTCTGGAAATGCTTAGTCCTGAGACTGCTGCTTGATGCATAAAACCACAGACCTATATTGAGATAGACGAAAAGAGCGCCTCAAACTGTATGAGAACCTAGAGTGTCGAATTTTTTGTACCTGAAATGACGTCATGAGCTAGATTTAGTCATGGGAAATTAAGACCGCGCGGAACCGATTCTAAGTCGCTTAATTACATTATTGTTTTACATTATAAAACAATAATATAAATCCGATTAAAACCGATTATCATTTACGGCATAGGTCTCAAGCGGACTGACTTAAGTCAGACAAAACTGTGACCGTAGATCACACTTTTTACACGCTAGGTAGGTAAACTTTTACTGTCTATCTCGATATAGGTCTGTGCATAAACCATATACCAAGCTCCATACAGTTTTTCCCATTCTCCTTTAATTGCCCAACGGCCTCGTCATGTGAAAAGGCTGAAAAGACATAATATCATGGACTTGCATGAAAGATGATATAAGGGAGAAGATCCCTTCGGTGGAAGGTGTCATCTCACACGTCAGCTTCACTCATAACAGCTGGTTGCAGTTAGCTAAAAAAAATATTGCCAGTTGCAGCTAAGTTTATTACCATTATACTGTCTCTTTCACATACACAAACACATACACTTTCTCTGAAACACACATTCACACAGCCACACAAATTCACAAACACACACCCCTCCCACACGGACACACATAAACACATAAACGCACTCTTATATTAATATATACCTACCTATACTCTTAGTCACATTACTACTTCTATATCTATACATATTATAAAGAGGAAAGATTTGAATGTTTGTTTGTTTGCATCGAATAGGCTCCGAAACTACTGGACCGATTTGAAAAATTCTTTCACCATTAGAATCCTACATTATCCGGGATGGACATAGGGTACATGATTTTCCCGAATTCCCACGGGAACGAAGTCCCGCAAGAGAAGCTAGTCACTAATATTTTGAAATCTGTTTTTCTTTGTCTTAACTATTTTATTGTAAGAATTTCCTACTTATTTATGGAAGAGCAGAGCCTCCCAACACAAGTATTTAACATTACTTAAAGGGAGTGCTCTTGTAATATGATAATGTAATGATAAGTTAAGGAAATAAATTGTTTTTTTTCGTTTTTTTAATATATTTTTTTTAATTTTCTGGCTCCTTGATATAAATAAGGATAGTATGACATTTAATGGTATTTAGGCATTTCTGCAACTGGCATAATATGTTCTATTGTAATACTTCAAGTATTTGATAACTTACTTGCGCCTGGGACTTTTTTCTTATGGGAATTTGGGAAAGTGATGTAGCCTCATATTATTATGATGCATGAGGGAGCAAGGTTTCATCTAAATCAGTCATTACCTGAAAGAAATAAAAAAACATCCATACTTGCAAACTTTCACGTTCACAATATTGGTCAAGACAAAGATTATGGGGTCAGTCAATGCCCATAATGGACAGCTCAACTACTGGCTGTCTAACCTATTGTCGGAGCAAGAAGTTGGGCTGTATAGAGTCAATTCTAATTGAGATAAAAAAAAGAGAATGATCCTATGAGGCTGGCATAGTTGCGAGGGGTGACTGAAGCCTCTATAAAAAATAATAATATGAAAAACAGTAGGATGTAGTGAATTTCCCTATGTCGATACTTTTTTCGAATTCAAAATATTTATTTCATAGAACATTCATGATGTTGCTTAAAATAACTCAAAATTACATTAAATACATACATACATACATACATATTCGTTCTTTTGACCCTACTGACTCTATGTCTATTCGCAAAGGTGCAGTCTTCCCCAGAGAATAATAGGCAAAAAACTCCGAGGGTGTTCTTGCCCATTCTATATACATATATGTACTTTCAACTTAGACTTCTTTTACAGCCTGTACTCAACCAAGAAGGATCGCCTGTGTGTCTTTGTCAAAAAGAGTGGCTTACGAGACATTGACACAGTTTGAGAGTAAAGTCGGATATCAAATCAGATTTGAGAAGAGCAAGACTGGGGACACGAAGATTTGTTTTATTACTGAAGGTCTTCTTTTAAGACAGGTACGTTTTATGAGGGTCATACAAAGGAGTATGCTATGTTTTTTTTTGCATTTTTAAGTAAAACATATGCATATATTCGAGACAAATAATGACTGATTTGTTTCATTATATAGCTTCAGCTTATAGACTGTTTGAGTTTTATAGACTGTTTAAAGAATGAATGAACTGAAACATGAATAAAACTTAAACTTTTCTAACAATCTAATCTTACTCAATGAGATTGTTAGAAAATTTCAGAACTTAAAAATCCACTCGAAGCATTAAAAGCAGTATAATTTATAAGCTTTTTTTTTAATACTTAAAAAAAAAATGATTTTCTTTTAATCTTAGTACTCAAAAGTTTATATGCAATCCAGTATTATGATTTATGATAGTAAACAATTTTTTTTAACTTATTGACCTGGGTTGGGCACACAAATTTTTAGGAGATCGGAAGACTGAAAATTTTTAACAATTTATTAGAACTATATACAGGGCTTTAGGTATCTCTCTTTCAACTTCCCGGGTGGTTAATCGATCCATGAAACTGAACAACTTCCCCAAAGGAACATACGTCAAAATACGAAAAAAAAATTAGATCTCCCATACAAAATGCGCTATAATTATGCTGATGAAGTTTGTATGGGAATTCAAATTTTTTTTTGTATTTTACCAATGTTCCTTGGGCAAGTTGTTCAGTTTCATGGACTGATTAACCACCCGAGAGGTTGAAAGAGAAATACCTAAAGCCCTGTATATAGTAAAACCATAAGCAACATTATATGACAATTTTTATTAATGTCAATAAAAATTTTTATTATGTTATAATATAAATTGTGTGTAATCACAGTGATTTACATCCACTAACATTGACATGTTAGTCTAAAACTCTGAAACATGTTAGTCTTCCTGAAGGTATTTGTTTCATTTCAATTGAAGTATTAAATTTAGATAAAGAATGCTTTTATTGGTACTGTTTCAGATGTCATCAGAAAATCTGCCGAATTATGACGTGATAATTCTTGATGAAATCCATGAAAGGCATTTGATGGGGGACTTCTTGCTTGGTATATTGAAGTGCCTTATTCACACTCGTACTGATATTAAATTGGTGCTAATGTCAGCTACGATAAACATCAAATTGTTCGAAGACTACTTTTCAGCTGAAAATGCTGCTGTTATTCAGGTACAAGGATTTATAGTCTTATTTCATTTATTCACTAACTTTCATCCTGGGATTTTTTTTTAAATTATGTAGTTTATGTGTTATTCTGATGTCTTGTCATCTAAACTATATTACTGTAGTTTCTTTTAGAAGAAGTAGATCCGTCCAGTAGCGTTTGTTTGAGTAGAAAAAAGTATCCGTTCATCCTCACAAACTTTCGCATTTTTATAATATTAGTAAGAATTTGTTCAAGAAATATTTATCACTTTTTGACGTATTATCTTGTGGCTAACTTGATAAGCTGTATAATCTCATCTTTTCCTTAGCTTTGTTGCTAATTGTATGTCAAGTAATTTATCTTTGTTCTACCCTCCTGTGCATAAGATTTTTAGATCTAAAGAGGTGTTGTTCTTAGAACATTCTCTGTTAGGTAGTCAAGATAAATTGATTTGTTTTAATGTTATTTTGAGATCTCTCTGCTTTATTCAAGATGTTTTTCCTTACCGTAAGCACTTAGGTTATTTTAAACTATACCTACTTACTTACATATTATAAAGTTTACACACTTTGTGTACCAAGATTATAACTACTAAAACTTAGGTATACTTACAATAAGCAATAGTCAAGGGCCTCGTGTTAAGATCGTGTAAAAACATGTCTTACTCATCAAGAAATATTTTTAAACGCCCTCTCAACTGTGTTTTAACTTTAAATTACGTTTATGAATAAGGCGGTTAGTATATAAAAATTCAGTAAAACAAATTTGTTTTTTTACCTAAAATAAATTAAATACAGTAACGATAAGTACGGACGGCCGCAACTGAGGTTATGCGTGCACTCTGTGCTGTTGTGATAAAGGGAGTAACCTGATGCGCTGGCCTCTGTACAATATGGTAATGTTGAAAAATAATGTCCACAGGTTCCCGGCAGACTATTTCCTATAGAACTAAAGTACAAACCAATTCTGATTGAAGAAAAACCTACAAGGGACGATAGGCTGGACCCTCAACCTTATGTCCAAATTATGCAACTGGTTGACAGCAAATATCCAAGTAAGTTTGTTTATACTTTAGAAAGAGATAGAAAAATAGAGAGATTGTTTTCAAATTTTTAAAATATTTTAATAGTGTTCCACTTTTAAATGTCGCGTCTGCAATAATGACCAAATCGAACGTGACCAAAACCGCACGTGAAAACCAATAAAATGTAGATCTTATTGTTTTACGTTAAGATTTTAAATACAAGAACAACAGAGACTCATGTTATCTCGCTAATGATTCTTTTGACACTTGATGGCAAAAAAAAACTAATAACTGCCAATATATTGTTGCGCCATTCAGAAACAAGACTTAGACATAAATATTTTTTTAAATTCTATTGGTGAGGCAAGAGTTTTCTGTTGCGTGCCATCTGTTGTATGCGTGCGGATCTACCGATATACGTAAGGCATACGTAGTATGCAGAGCTATATTTGTCTTCATAGACATTCATTTTTTGGTAACTTTTCATTACAAGTCAAAACACAAGTTAATTTACAATTAATACATTAAGTCATTAAAATGTCAAAAAAATTTAAAATACATTCAAATAAAAAAAAAACAATTAAATTAAAATACAATAAATTAAATTACAATTTTCAATTGATTTAACTCTGAAAAGCTGTAGAATGAATTATACTTTATTGCACACAAGGAAAAAACAAAAAGTAGGTACTTATACATAAATAAACAAAAAAATATGCAGACAAAAACAATGCATAAATAAGTAGAATGCTTACTCTGAAAAAAACGTCTTTTTTTACGTTTGAAACCACTTTGACTGGAAGTGTTTAGAATCTGCACTGTTATTCCATCAAGTATTTCGACTTTTAGGTGATGAAAGGGGTGACCTCCTAATCTTCATGTCTGGTGTACAAGAGATCACAGCAATCTGTGACGCAGCCCAACAATACGCTGAGAAGACCAAGAATTGGATTGTATTGCCACTCCATAGTGGGTTGTCACTGCAGGAACAAGATAAGGTACGAATAGACTAAGAGACGGCTGTATAGATCACACTTCATTTCATAACAAATGACTATATGTATTCCGTTGTGTTTCTGGACTATTATCATACTAGCTTTCCACCCGGGACTTCGTTCCCGTGGGAATTTTGGGAAAATTATGTAGACTATGTGTTAATAAAGGGTGTCAGCTACATTTTTATCAAAATTTATCAAAATACCATATCTAATTTGTTCCAGTCGTTTGAGCGTGAAAGAGTAACATGTATGAATATACATACATCCTCACAAACTTTCGCATTTACATATAATATCATTATCACGAGTAATATCATTAGATCATTAGTTTTGCTGCTGAGTGCCGTCGCGTTTGGAGGGGATGTAGGTTGAAATTAAGTGAAAATTCAACAAAATATCGGCATTTTAATAGGTCTTTACCTATGAAATTTCCGTTTTTCATACAATATTTTTAGAAAACTGAATTTTCCATACTAACGTTTTTGGATTTTTCTCGGGAATGCGAAATCCAAATTTAGCAAAATTTTGTGGGAAGGTTTGGACATAAGTTAATTTTCATCATACTTAGTTTATTGAAAATTGTAACTGTAACAACGGTACAGCAAAAATAAGCAATGAAACGGGCAAAGGATGAAACGAGCTATATTTGAGCTTCTTTTTCAGCAAATAATCTAAAGTAAATATGTATTAATTTGACTCAATATCTCCGTTAAATGACTAAGGTTTTAAATAAAAAAACAATTTTAGTAATAGCTGTTCAATCAAATAAATTATGAATAAAACAAAGCTTGAGAAAAAATCGGCAATTTCATAGGTAAAGATCTATTTTAAAAGTTTAATTAACTTGATCAAAATACCTTACATTATGTCTATGAAAACTGCAGACCACACCCCATTAATCACGTTATTCAGAGCATTAAAAAATC